>ML426835.1:35293-45889 GCA_005239525.1 Nicotiana knightiana | reverse complement strand
ACTGAAAAGGCTATTCCACGACATTATATGAAGACATTATATATATACAAGAATGGTGATTTCTAGGTGCAACATATTCATTCAAGTGATAATATGGCTGATTTGTCCACCAAATCTCTATTGATGTCAAGCTTCAAGAAGCAAATACACAAGATTGGGATGCGAAAACTCAAGGATGTGAATTGATGCTCTCATCAGGGGGAGTTAATGCGCGTTGCACTCTTTTTCCCTTACAAGGTTTTGTCCCACTGGGTTTTCCTTGCGAGGTTTTTAACGAGGCAACCAAAAGGCGCATTTCTAAACATGTGTACTCTTTTTCCTTTTCTAGATTTTTTTCCCATTGGGTTTTATTTTAGTTAAGGTTTTAACGAGGCACATTATTTGTTGAATAGACATTCAAGGGGGAGTGTTATAAATAGAACTCTATTTAGAGTGAATGTCTATCTTTTAGAGAGTTCTACTTTGTGGCTAAGTCATTTTCCCCCTATAAATAGAGAGGTCTTACCCCATTGTAAATCATCCCAAAATTCAATAAGAATTTCCTCTCTCTCTTTCTCTACAATATTGTTCTTCTTCTTTTATTGTTCATAACATGAAGTTTTATTTTTATTTTTATTTTTATATCCCCAAAATCCCTACCTTGGAATGAAATATTATTTTCATAAGCACCATAAAAGTTTCTTTTTTGTTCTTACACCTTTTTGTATTTCTTAGAAACTAAATAGTGGACTATATTGTGTTTCTTGTACTTGACAATTGCATTGTTAAAATATTTTGTTGAAGCTAATGTGAAGAAAAAAAGTAAAATTAAAACATGGGTCAAGAATAAATTTCATTCTAATTTCCAACCTAACGAAATTCTAACAAGATTTTCAGATATCGAATTTTTAGTTTAACAAGGGTTAAGGGATCGTTTAGCCTAAATGAATCATGACCGTTTGATCTAAAAAAGAACAGATGTCATTAAACTAGACGCGCACGGGTAGAACTGGAGGTGACTCAAATTTTTTGTAACTTTTAGTGAGGAGTTTTATAACTTGTGTTTATATTACAATAAAATGACGTCATTTTTGTTGTACAATGTAAGCAAACAAAAAACCATGACCTCAAAATGACATTATTTTAATTAAAATCACGCTGCTAATATGGTCAATTATTTTATAGTCGGTCAAAGATTTCGTCGTCCATTGTCAAAGATATGTGTAAGCAAACAAGAATAAAATGGAGAGGATACTACCATTTTTAAGAGATTTTTGCGTGTAAAATATAAGAAGGATCTTAGTTTTTACGTCAAAGATATATGTCAAGATTGGTGGGAGGCCATATTTAGCTAAGATTCATCAGATACAAATATATATAGATTTAGTAGGCGTTTGGACATAAAAATTAATATAATTTTTTAGAAAAAAAAAATTAGTAATTGGTATAGATTTGGAGTTTGAAATTATGTTTGGACATGTATTTCACTTGAAAAAATATTGTAATTTTGTATGTGGGGAAAAAAAAATCTGAAAAGTAGTTAAACCCACTTTTTGGTTTTTTAAAAAACTCATTTTCGTTCGATCTCCAAAAACTTATAAAATTTCATGAACAAAAATATTTTTGAAAAAGCAATATCGAAAATAAAAAATTATGGATAAACGTATCTTTAATATTTTATACAATATATGCTGTATAATTTTTCGACAAAGAATAGGTGTTCGACATGGCTATCCTTTGGCAACCGTATGAATCTCCCCTGCCTATGAGAACCACTATTTGTGTTTCTTTTATGTGACAGTAGTTAACTAGCATGCAATTTTAAAAAGAAAGAAAAAAAATTTAAAATTCATGATCTAATACACGTTATCACGTTTGTGTGATTATAAATTATCTCATCTCACTAAAGGTAAAATAAGAAATTTAAATTTAAATTATTTTTATAAAAACTTGTATGAGTTCCTATAAATAGTAGAACTTCTCAGACACGTTAATACATCCGATCGATAATATACAGCAGCATCACCAAAAAATGGAAATTATCGCCACCGCCACCGCCACCGCCGCCGCCGCCGCCGCCGCCGCGAATACCCTTAATAGCCCTCTTCACTCTCTCATCAAAGTCATGCATAAACGCATGGTCCTCAACCGTGCATTTGCTCTTATTTACATATTTGCCATCTTAGGTCTCTTCTATCACCACATAACACAAATATTTCACTCCACAACCTTAGTCTCTTTCACGACCATAACACGCATTTCCATGTTAATTTGTGACATGATCTTAGCCTTCATGTGGAAAAATTCAGTCTTTTCACATGCTTCCCATAACACGTAAAGAATTTCCCGAAAAACTCGAAAATTATAAAGAATTTCCCACGTTGGATGTTTTTATTTGCAAGGCGGATCCGTACAAGGAGCCGCCGATTAACATAGCGAACACGGCTTTGTCCGTGTTGGCATACGATTACCCGACCGAGAAGCTCTCGGTCTACGTGTCAGACGATGGAGGTTCGGAGCTTACTCTGTTTGCTCTTTTGGAAGCTGTAAGATTTGCTGTACATCGGCTGCCGTTTTGTAGGGATAATTGGGTTTTGGAAAGGTGTCCGCATGCATATTTCAGGTCGTCTAATTATGCAGCAAACTCCCACTTTCATACAATTAAGGTATATCTTTTTTCTTTTGTTTCTATGAAAGTCCTGATTAATTTTGCATGGGAGGTAACATTTCAGCTTGTTATAGTAAAAAAAAAAAGACTTTAAACACTCTTGCATATCTCACTAACAAATGGCGTGTTCAACTTTGCCACTCGCAACTCATGAATGCTACTGGATTGGATGAGCCAATAACCAGAGGCGGATGTAGAGTTGTAATACCGGCAGGTGCGGATTTATAGGCAAAAATATGGGGCACGTGAATCCATGATCTCTCCGCAAAATTAGATATTTTATGTACGTATTTTCTAAAATTTGTATAATATTAACTATTGGCACTCATGCTTCAATAAGATTGAACGGTACACTTGGTTAAAGGTCAAATTAATTACTAAGAGGAATAGAAATCAGTTCCCACTTAATGCATTTTTCTTTTTTGTAGTAGTGTACTCGTGTACTAAAAATTTTAAATCCGCCTCTAAATACTATATTAAATACTGTTGTTTTGCATGATCCACACATGCAGCTGATGTACGCAAGCATGGTTACGAGGATAAATAAGGTGGTGGAAAGAGGAAGAATAGGAGAAGAGTACATTAGCAACAAGGACGAGCGTCAAGCTTATACAAAATTTTCGTCTACTGGTTTTACTCGCCATCATCACCCCTCCATTATTCAGGTTTGTATTTTTAAGTTCCCTGGAATATTTATAAGATTATTATAGGTAATCGTCCTGTAGGGGTGTCAATAGATATTTAAAAGTCGATTAAACCGATCGAATCATATTGAATCAATTTTTAAGTTTCTTTTAATAAAAGCATAGGTTTTTATATGAATCTATAACCGTATCGATAATAATTAGGGTAGGTTTTTTATTTTATGAAAATAAACTGAAAAAATACTGAATCATACCGAACATATTTATATATTAAGTTTGAAATAATAAAGCATTAACATTTTTATTGGGCCTTGAAATTATAAAATGATTACATGTCAACAAGTAATTAAATTCAAAATTCTTATTCCCAAACATATTCACTAGCAAGACACAAGGAATTCTAACGATTATGAGTAGCAAGCTACAATGTATTGAATATTTTTTCTTTCGTATGATTTAAATTTATATTTTTGAATATTTAATCTTCTATAGACTTTATTTTGAGTCCCAACTTACTTAATATCTTTCCACTCATGTGATTTATATTTTCTTTGTCTTTGTTTAGTTTCTTTTACGCTCTTGTAGAATAGTTGATGGATCTATACTCTGGCCATCTTTCATGTTCTTTTAATTCATCACCTTTAAACAGTTTAAATGTTTAGAGAGTTTTGCTAAGTCCTATAAAAGTATGTATATATGTTGTTGCATCCCGCTTCTACTAGCTACTTTTAAATGCCAACTAAAAGAATGACGAAAATTAACCGAATCGTATCGATACTGAAGAGAAACTAACATGATTGGTACGGTTTTTAAAAGTCTAATTTTGGTTATACATAATAGAATAACTGAAAAATTGGTATAGTACAAATTTTATAAAATAATCGGCCGAAACGAACCATTGACACCCCTAGTCTTATATAAGCATTAATCGACAATCAAATAAATACAAAATTAACGTAATATACCAGGTTAAACTATATAATAGGAGTCGTTTAGTAGAATGTATTGCTCTTTTAAGATCTTTAGTGGGCATTTGGACATAAGAATGGTAAAATTTCAACAAAAAAAAAAGTGAATTATTTTGAAAATAGTATTTGAAAATTAGAGTTGTGTTTGGACATGAGTATAATTTTGGATTGTTTTTTAAGTTTTGTGAGTGATTTGAGTGAAAATTGTGAAAAATAGTTTTTGGAGTTTTTAAAATTTTTGAAAAATTTCAAAATTCATCCTCAAGTGAAAATTGAAAATTTTATGGCCAAACACTGATTTCGGAAAAAAGTGAAATATCATTCGAAAAAAAGTGAAAAAATTCTTATGTCCAAACGGGCTCTTAATACACCAAACTAAACAGTCGATAAGAAATAATCTCAGCATTACTAATACACCACAGTACTATTCTTATACACTCTACCAAACGACCCCATAGTGTAAAATAACCTGCTAGCTTATACAACTTTAAATATTTTTCATGAGATAACTTACTCTCCTTTTACCCAACTCCTTCAAGCAAACGCACAGACAAAGACATAACAGATGTTTTTATGCCAAATTTTGTCTATATTTCCAGGCAGAAATGCAACACTTCACCTCGCCATTTTAAAGCAGGAGCGCTTAACGTTCTGGTAAGCCAATTCCACCCGCCATAATAGAACCGGATATAAAATTCCAAATAATAGAATTTGAGTAGGGTATACCCTTAGTTTATATTAAATTAATAGATGCATGATATGTATTAAATTAAAATAATAAACTTTTATTTTTATAATCATGGTTAATTATAATATATTCTCATGACCTGATTAAATTAATTAACTATTGTAATGTAATATAATTTGGTGTAGAGACCGACTGTGGTTACACCTACGTATCTTAATATCTTTCTACTCTAAGCAGATAAATCTTATAATTATCTCCTCCGTTTTAATTTATCTGATACACTTTTCTCTTCTCGAGATTCAAACTATGTGAACTTTTATCAATATTTTAAAATATATTTTTTGATCTTATTGATATAAGAAGAATTGCAACTTAAGTACTTTTCATATAGTTTGTGAATATTTTAATTTTAATTTTAAAATATTAAATTGATCGTATCCAACTTAGCTTCGAAAATAAGTTAAATTAACTCTCAAAAAGCAAAAAGTATCACATAATTTTGGTCGACAAAGGGAATGTTAGATATTCTATATATATATATATATATATATNAAAAAAAATCCAATCCCGCAAAGGATTGTTCATGGAACTACTATCGAGATTCTTCGGACCATATTTCCTAGTATCATCCTTATGTTCATTGCTATACCATCATTTGCTCTGTTATACTCAATGGACGAGGTAGTAGTAGATCCAGCCATTACTATAAAAGCTATTGGACATCAATGGTATCGGAGTGCGCCTCTTCACGAGGGTGATTAAAGTGCAACGAAATGCCTTAAAGTTGAATATGGTTCGCGAAGCATCTGGCTTACCGGTAATCTCCCATTCCCGCCGTCGAGAGACTTTAATAACTATAGCATGCCAGAAACGGGGAGTTGAGGTGGTTAGACCTATACCCCGAAATGCTCCCAGCATAGGAGCCTATGGTTCCATTCTTGTTGTTGTTGGAGGTACACATCCCTCTTCTCGGTCCAAAATGCCCTATTCCTTGAGTCACTGGAACTGCTGACCCAACTTACAAGAATCTCCGTACTTCTTATGAGCCGGGATCGATCATATTCGCATTTCCTTCTGATTTTTCATGCTTGTTTCGGAAACAACCTCTTTACCAATCCCTCTGGCCCAAATTAGCATGTATTCAGACACCACAGCGTTTTCATGGGCTCAATTGGGCTGGTATCTATGCCACTGGGTTCAAATTTCTGGCCCAAATTAACCCATCGGGCATGGATGGGCTTCTTGGGCCCAATTACCTAGGGACTGGGTGCTTTTTCCGTCGTCGGGCTTTGTTTGGCGGCCCATCAATGTTTGTGCAACGAGGAATGATTCCAGAGCATACGGTGAAAAAGCCCACTATTAAGGCCCAAAATATTCTAGAGCAAGCTCACTAAGTGGCAAGCTACAATTATGAGAACCTAACTAACTGGGGTTTCAAGGTATGGATATGTTTTATTTTCTTTTTTCATCGTTCATGCCAGAGGTAAATTCAGTATTTAAATTTTATGAATGCAGTTTCGAAATCTATCGCAACTCATTCGATCTACTCGGATCATATAACTTATATCTTACCCTCTACATCCGTCTCTGGTTAATATGGATGTCATCATAGGCAGATCCAAAATTTTAAACTTATGGGTTTTTATAACAATCTCAAGTTAATCCACATGATAATTGGACCAACGAATTGGGTTCCAAGCTAAATATGCTTATACTTTTAATGAATTTCTTAGTGTAAATACAGGGTTTATGCAAAAGTTACTGAGGTCACGAAAACCCATACCGTTTGCTCTATATCCTCCCCTGGATGTCATGAAAAGCCCAACTGAGGTAATGATTAGGAGGAAACTGATGTGATTTGAATTTATAATAATGTAGCTCGAATTATGATCTCTTAACTATTTCATGAAAATTCATATTCTTAGATTTCTATCACTACTTTTTTTTGCTTTTGCTTTTGCTTTGATTATCTTATTTTTTTTTGGCTGTTATTATTGCTTTTTTGTCTTCTCCATTGTCATATGTCTATTCTCGTTGAACCGATGGTCTATCAAAAATAGTTTTTCTACCTTCACAAGGTAGGGGTATGGTCTACGTACATATTACCCTCCCCATATCCCACTTGTGAGATTATACTGAATATGTATTATAACCATTCCATGGAAAAGAGTCTCTATATATATATATATATATATATATATCTTGGTGGTGACTGAACTAACAACAAAAAGATGTGCAGATGGGCTTTAGATATGGATCATTGGTGGATGATTTTTATAGTGGTTATCAACTTCATTGTGAAGGTTGGAAATCTGTGTTTTGCAATCCAGAAAGGCCAGCATTTTTAGGTCATGTACCTCTTTCTCTCATTGATGGGCTTATTCAAATCAGGCGATGGTCCATGGGCCTTCTTGAAGTAGCTTTCTCAAAATACAGCCCACTTGCATTCGGTACGCGGTCTTTGGGCCCTATAATGGCCCAATGTTACGCTTACTATGCATTTTGGCCCATTTACTTCATACCCGTCGCGTTCTATGTTTTCTTTCCTCAACTCTCTCTTCTTACCGGAGTTCCTATTTCCTCGAAGGTATCTCTTGATTTTTCCTTTTTTAATTTACTCGTGATATTAGGTCTTCATAAAAAATGTTTTAATTGTAAAACATGATTGTGTAAGCTGATATTTTTTTAATTTAATAGGGGTTGCTTCGCCTATGTTTGTGCCCCTAACTACAGCATCAATAATCAATTTAATGGCATTCCTCAAAGCAATAGTGAGTTTTTCCAAGGGGAAAGTCGGGGCATTTGCATCTATACTCGCTTTTTGTGTCACGTTTTAACTTGTGTCGGCTTTGCAAAAAAATTGCAAGTGTACCTGCTTTTTCGCATAACTTCAGCATACGAGGATGAAGTAGCAAAGGCAATCACGCAAAACTTCAGCATTCTAGTAGACGGGCCTGAACCAAGTGTGCTGAAGTTTATGTTTGTAATTGATGAACTTAAGCATTGTAGCTGAAGTTTTGTTCTCTATTTGCTGAAGTTTTTGTTTAACTTGTGCACGTCTTAACGCAAAGCTTTTGTTTGTAATTGCTAAAGTTTTTGGTTTTGTAACTGGCGAACTTTAGCTCTGATAAACATATTTATGGTAATCATCCCATGAACTGAAGTTCAATAGCAGCACCAACAGCAACAGAAGAAATAAGAAAGAAGAAGAAAAAAAAGAAGAAGAAGAAGAAGAAGAAGAAGAAGAAGAAGAAGAAGAAGAAGAAGAAGAAGAAGAGGAGGAGGAGAACGAAGGAGGAGGAGAAAGAGGGCTGAATTTATTTAAAAAGTGAGTACAAGTTAAAAGTTTTAAAAAAATAGGTATAGGTTAAATGGGGGCGATCAAATAGGACGCCCCGTGCAATTTTTACGGGAAAGCCTCAATGGATTATTTCTCCACACTCTTATTGCTTGTTTTGGAGTAATAAATTGTTTGCCAATATATAAAGTTATGGTCTTAAGAGCTGATAAAGGAAGGATGCACACCAATATTACTATCATCTCAACATTTTTGGATTGGTGTCTTTACACAATATCTTATTGTCGTGTGGGACATATGTAACATCATACTTATACATCTTGTGGTTTTCTTAATACATATCTATTTTAATTTCAGTGTTTGCAACATCAATAAAAGAGTAGCTAGTTTTTCCAAATAAATTAATATAGTATTACAGTAATACTTGGAAAAATTGCCTCCTACCTGTTGTCCTCTTTTACTGCTAAAGGAATCAAACAATAACTAATGGAAGGTTATTCTCATTGTATTTATGTTAATTATCTTTTACTTGTAATGAAAAACTTTTGTTGTACTGTAGTAAAATTTCTTAATGTAAGATGTCAAGGGGATCGTGACAATATCATAATTCAAACGATAGTTTAAGATATGGTATACACGCATGGCACATCTAATGACGATTCGAAGTGAATGTTCAATGAGACACTACAAGAAATTGGACTTACCGTGACGACAAAAGTCGCTACAGAAGGCCACAAAGTCGCAGCACAATGTTTTTAGTGGCGACCTTTTGGTTGCTGCAAGTAGAACCGTAACTAAATGTTTTTAGTGACAAATATATAAGGTCGCCACAAAATAACACATTTGTGGCGACTGAACTTGCCACAAAAAGTAAATAAACACGCTATAAAAAATGTCCCACAAAGTAGTTTTTTGTGTTGGTCGCCACTAAAATATAACTTATAGTGGCGACTTTGTCGCCAGTAAAGCAATTATACATTCAACAGCAACTCTTTGTCGCTACAGTTGTCTATGTTTTAGTGGCGACTCTAGTCGCCACATATGCTAATTGTTTTTGTAACAAAGTTTTGTCGCCACAAAACCTATTTTTCAACAAATTCAATGCCCAAAAATTCTAATAGTCTTCCGGTGGCGACCTTATTTTTCTTTTTAAATTAGTACACAAGTATAATCCTGTCAATAGTTTACCAATATTAAAAGCATCCAATATCATTCCACAAACACCAATAAGATTTTCAAACGGAATATTATAAATACTTTTATTACTAAAGCCAATTAAATATACAATAGAATACTTCATTATTCATTATCATTGTGCACATATATGAAAAATAAAAAATAAAACATTAAGGGCCTTCAAGATCCTCCTTGTTCGACTCCCAGTTGAAACCTAAACCTTTTTCGCTCTTTATTCGGACTCGCTTTAAAGCTTCGACTGATTCAATTTCGCATCAAGAAATCTTACTTTAGAGGGTATAACGCTTCCTATTAAAGCGGCTTTTATTCTGAGACCTCCAATTAAAGACGAATGAGTACTACTACCCTAACACAACCTTTTGTGATAGACTCAAACCTATATTCAAACAAGGTTGCCATAATAGATTGATACTATTTGTACAGATTCCAAAAAACTGCATAAATATAACACTTTTTGGGGTGGTCTTTAAATTTTGGCCCATGTTTGCCTCCTAGGTAGAACTTCAAGGTCAAAAGGTAAAAGTCTTTTCTATGGGCCAAGCAAGAGGCAACACCTATTAAACTTGAAGTTCTGCTCATGTACGAACGGGGGCAAAAATTCAAGAACATCTACTTTGAAAGCCATTTTGTGTACTTATGTATACGTCATTATAGTGACACAAGACCCTCCTCGGGCGAAGTCATCTTTATACTCATTAGCGTATAATAGCCGTTTCGAGCTTCAAGTGGGAGTAAAAAGAAAAATAAAATGGAAAAACTACACAATTTAGGGTGTGTTTGGTATAACGTATTTTTCAAGAAAATGTTTTCTTGAAAAATTAAGTAGTAATTTTATTCATTTTTCGGTGTTTGGTACGCAAATTAAGGCAAATGACTTCTCAAGAGTATTGATAAATAATTTAGATATAATAAACATGAAGCCATAAACTTTCAAACCAACAACTTTGGAACCCACAAATTTCATAAACTTCTGAATCGCTAAATTTTCGAAACCGCGAAATTTCGAACCCGTAAACTTAATAATTTCTAAACCCGTAAACTTCCAAACACATAAACCTCCAAACTCATAGCTTTGGAACTTGTAAAATTTTGAACCTTAAATCAAAAAATTAAAACTGAAAATATATTTAAAAAATATTTTTTTCCGGGGGGGG
>ML426835.1:10336-32836 GCA_005239525.1 Nicotiana knightiana | reverse complement strand
TTTTTTTGGATTTTTAAAATAAATTTCACTTTTTAAAAAAAAATTTATGAGTGTCACGACATATTACGATTTACGAGTTTGAAATTTAATCAATTAACTATTGCTTAATCTCAAATTAAGTTGGGATCAGCCATGTTATTATCTGTATCCAGTGGCGGATGTAGGCTTTAAGATGTGGCCAGTAGCTTTGGCCCAATATAGAAGGTGACATTCTTTTTTAAACAGACTACACAGCAAAGTAACATTTTTTTCATAATTTTGTGATCAAAGCTTGACCTGAATTCTTGAACGCATATACTCGGTTGCCCCTCTTGTATCTTCCATGTTGGTAAACTACCAATTTTTATTTAAAAATGTAATACACATTTACTTATCAAAAAAAGGAAAAAAAGAAGAAGAAGAAGAAGTGATACATATGGAAACTTGCTACACGACATGAAGCATTTGTCTGAGAAATATAACAACTGTATTAATGCTATCTAGCTTGTGATATGAGTCAATTAGCTTAAACAACCATTTAGAAACTGAGAATATGCCAAGAAGGGGATAAGGTAGCAAGAATTTGGTGTCAGGTGCCTTTTTTTTTTTCCTGATGTTGTAGGTTCGGTTGACCGAATTTAAGAGCTTGCCTCCCCTATTCAAGGAACACCCAATGCTATCCATGAGTTGGCAATTGCAAGTAATGTTCTCCACTCTTATTTAGCTTACTGCATTGATTGGTTGTTAGTTGTGCAAACTATGGCAGTTAAGAAAATAAATTTTGAGATGAAATGTTCGTAGTAGTACTAGTTTCTTTCACGGAATGGACCATTCACGATTGTGTTTGGAACACCAGAAAAGTTGGATGTGGCATATAGTTTTAGTTTGCTATATTTTGGAAAATGGAAGTCTGTCTTTTGATATTCTCTATCAAAGTTTCACCAAGATCATTACTCAAATTTGGAATACTTTCATTGTTGGAGAAAATGTAGCATATAGTGTTCTAACTGGAGTAAAAGTTTGTTTCTCCAAGATTTTAGCTTGTTATACTCATAGGTTTTGCCTATCTGATGGGCTTGCTAACTTTCAAATTTGACATGATGGATAGAAATAGCTAACAAGTTTCAGAGTTTGGTTGAAGTGGATGGTCTTTTCCTGTTGTCTATACTTATACTGACTGCTTTAAAAAATTCACACAGGAGATACATATGAGCATGCAGTTATTTTAGCTGTGAAAATGGAGGACCAGGATGCTTTTGAAAGGGAATTTTTTCAGCTCAAACCTTATTACACAGATGCACGGTAAATATCTACTCATGCTTTTCTTCTGTGTGTCACTTATTGCTTCTACACCTTATTCAACAAAGGGCAAAAGAATTCCACTGTTCATAAGTGTACCTACCTCAGGTGAGTTTAGTAGTTATTTACTCTCGTCTCCAATTCGAGGTCTAGCAAAAACCAACTTCTGCCTCTTTAAGTTGCATTTGGACATGGAATTCACTTGGGAAAAGGAGTTAAAGATTTTTATATGAAAATCATTATTTCCTTGATACTCATCAAACAAGTTTTTCAATTTTGTCACCAGTAGATATTTTTATCTCCCTCCTATAACGACAGGAAATTAACAAACGAAAAATCTAGTAAGCGGGATCAAGAAAAAAGTTCCTATTTTTTTTCTCCAAAAATTTAGTCAATCGTACCCGTATCTAGCAATACTCGATATCTTTTCCAAATGTGAATTTTTACATATTTTTTTAACTTCAACTTCAAAATACTTTCGGTATGTTGTACTGCTCCCTCTCATTTTGCAACAGTTTGACCACTCTCTATGCATATTGTCTGAAAAAACAGAAAATGACCCTCTATAACCCCTCAAATTTAATAGCTCATATATTTTCCCATTGACCCAAAATGGCCCTCCGGCCCAAACATATTACATCTAATAGCCCGAAGTGTTTATTTTGTATAATTTTTGTATAGTGATAGTATATTTTCTATATATTTTTTGTATAGTGATAGTCTATTTAGTATATTTTTTGTATAGTGACAGTCTTTTTTGTATATCTTTTTTATAGTGACAGTATATTTAGTATATATTATATATAGTGACAGTTTATTTAGTATATATTTTAGGGAAACGACTAGCTATGTCCATTTATAAGTAGCTCATTACAAAAATTGGCCAATTCTTAAAATATTACTAATATTAGTCAATTAGCTATTTGTAGCAAAAAAGGTTAAATTTTGCTTTCTTTTGAGTGGGTGTTATTAGAATATATTGGGTACATCTTAAGGAGCTTGAATCTGAGTTTTGGGATGATTTGGTGAAGTTTCGAGGTGGTTTGAATTAATATTCGAAGTAAAAACTGAACATAAAAAAAAATTATATGTGTATCACACTGTGTATCATTTGTGTATCACATATGTATCATATTTGTATCAATTGTGTATCACATGTATACTTGTGTGTGAGATACATGTGTTATACATGTTTGATACATGTGTCGTAGAAGAATTTTTGGAACTCGATTTAATTATGAATTTTGATACAAAATCAGTCCAAATCACCTCCAATCTTCCTCAAATTTTGTATATTGACTTATCTATATTTTTTCATTTATACCCATTGAAAAAGTTCCTTTTTTGCTTAGATTTTTGGAATATTGTATATATATTTTTTGTATTTCATCAACTTATTTGCTACCTCGTCCATGAAATTTCCTTTCGGTCTTGCATCTAATGTTGCTAATCACATTTAAAAATATAGAAGGAGATTTTTGCATGTGATTCTTTGAGAGAAAGAACCTTATTTATTTGGGTTTTCAATTTTTATATGTGTTTGGCTAGTTTTGGTAAGTCTATGACTAATGGCTAGAGGTTGGTAAGTTGAGACTTATTTGGGACATTTGTGTAAGTTTTTATATAGTGATAGTCTATTTAGTATAGTGACAGTCTATTGTATATAAATTATATAGTGACAGTTTATTTAGTACATTTTTGTATAGTGGCAATCTATTTTGTATATATTTTATATAGTGACAATCTATTTAATATATTTTTTGTATAATGACAGTCTATTTTGTATAATGACAGTCTTATCTAAATGCAACTTCTCGATTCAGATTGCTCCGAATCAGCTTCATGAACCATTGGAGGTTTATACTCCCGAGTCCAAATACCTCTGCAGTAGCCCACACTTTTTCATTAGGGATTTTTACACAACTAGCCGGTCATATTTATCGTTTACTTTTTCTAGCCATATACATCGATTATACGTTGAATATACATAATTATACATATATAATACATAAATTATGTATATATTATACATCCATCAGATATTTTTAGTTTAACCAATTGAATTGAGGGGCTTTTGCATCCGTACACACTTTTTGTGCCACATTTTAATTTATACCCGCTTTGTAAAAACAATTGCATCCTTACCCGCTTTTGCGCATAACTTCAGCAGGGGCTGAAGTAGCAAAAACAATTACGTAAAACTTCAGCATTCTAGTAGACGGGCCTGGAGTAGCTTGCGAACTTCAGAAGTTGTTGTCTTTGTAAATGGGGAACAAACTTTAGCTCTTTTAGCTTTGTAACTGGGGAACTTCAACTCTAGTAAATGGGGAACTTCAACTCTAGAGTTGAATTTTTGTCTTTGTAACTGAGGAACTTCAGCACTACACTGGGGAACTTCAGCTTCTTTGTAACTGGGGAAATTCAGCATACGCGGCTGAAGTTTCCCAGTTATAAAGACAAAAACTTGAGCATACGGGGCTGAAGTTCCCCAGTTACAAAGACTAAACTTCTAAAGCTGAAGTTTTGTCTTTGTAACTAGGGAACTTCAGCCCCGTATGCTGAAATTGTTGTCTTTATAACTTGAGATTTGTAATTGGGAAACTTCAGCTCTAGAGCTGAAGTTGTCTTTATAACTAGCGTACTTCAGTTTAACTGGTGAATTTTAGCTTAGCGAGGGAAAGGGGAGCTGAAGTTATTTAAAAAGTGGGTACAAGTTAAAAAAATTTTTAAAAACGGGTATAGATTAAATGGAGATGACCAAATAGGGTGCCCTGCACAATTTTTACACAGCTATTTGGGTTAATTCTTCTTTATAGAAGCCTAATCTGAATGAGTTGACCCACTTTTGGTCTCTTATGTTGCTGCAAGCCCATAAATTCAGACGTGATTGAACGATTCGGCTCTATGTTTCATGAAGTGTGAGCCACATCATCAACCACCTAAAATAAGTAGAAATAATTTCTTCTTTATTTATAACACTCTAGATTAATTAACTGCGTTGAATTCAATACTATTTATTTTCATATGAAAAAACAATATTTCTTACCACGGCCGCCTTGAATAGGGGAGGATTCAAATAACGAACTGGGGTAGCACCCCCGACAATAGGTAAATTGTACGGGACGCTCTACTTTTTAAAAAAAGTTTTAACTTGTACCTACTATTTAAACAATTTCAGCTCCTCCTTCGTTTTCTGAATGCTGAAGATTGAGATATTGTTATGCGTTATAGCCTGATGATTCATATATATCTGCTTGTCCCATTATGTTCAGTTTGGTCTTATTCACAATAATTTAACCTCTTAGATATTTTAGCTTTACATGCACATTGATTTTTGGTTTATGGGTCTAATTTATCTGTAGTAACTTGTTTCATGTCGAAAATATTTTCATTCTTCAATCTTTGAAATGAACAACATTAATCGCTGTTAATCATGGTCTATTTTAAATTCATTGTTGTTTTAGAATTTCAGCTCTAAGAATGCTGAAGTTCAGCAAATACAAAACAAACTTCAGCCCTAAAGTTCATCACAAACAGAATAAAGCTTCACATAAAACATGCTGAAGTTCAGCAAATACAGAACAAAGCTTCAATTAAAACATGTTGAAGTTTAGCAAATACATAACAAAGCTTCAGCTACTAGAATGCTGAAGTTCAGCAATTATAAACAAAGCTTCAGTTATTAGAATGCTGAAGTTCAGCAATTACAAACAAAAACTTCAGCCAACACATGCTGGTGTTTTATTGAATTGAGTTTGCCATTTGCAGTATGAACTAAAGTTTGCGTGATTGCCTTTTCAAGTCAGGCCAAAATTAATGCAAAAATATCTGAAGTTTTGCTCCACTTCAGGCAAAATTTTTTGCTACTTCAGGCCCGTATGCCCGAAGTTACGCGAAAAGTAGGTACGCTTACAATTTTTTTTACAAAGCAGATATAAGTTAAAACGTGACCCAAAAAGCGGTATAAATGTAAATGCCTCGACAGCCGATAACAAAACCCATGAGAACTCCAAAGGAGGCTTGCACACCCAATCTTTCATGATAACCGAGAATATTGTGGTTCAGATGTATAATTCGGTGGCTAGCCATTAGAATTACTTTTGGGCTATAAAATATATATTATAATTTTAGGCTACCAGGTGTTATAAGTTTGGCCTGAGTGCCTATAAATAAATTTTGCTCTCTAAAAAACACTTGTTGGTGGTCCATAACAACCACAACTGCAACATTGTGGGTTTCTTTTGTTAATTCTCGTTTTTTTTTTAATGAAAAAAGTGTGATTTATATACTGGAAAAAGTGGAGTCAATCGTATTTATATTAGTAGTTGCTAAGATTTGTATTAAATGGATAATGCAAACACATCTCAATACTTTAATGTTTCATCTAGAGTAGATTGAGAAAAAATATTATCATCCCTAGCTCTCTCTCCACATGAACGTATATGACAAATTTTTAAAGATAGGCAATTATATATAAACTATTTGTTAATTCTTAGATTATGCTCCTTCAGTACCTTGATGTACACTGTTATTGTTTGGAGAGTACAAAAGATCACAAATTTTCATATATTTTGAATTATTAATTATAAATTATAATACTTTTAATATAGTTTCTAAATATATAAATATTATTTTAAAATTTTTAGTGATTTTGTATTCTAATTCACACCAAAAATTAAATAATTTGACCCTTGTACTCCGAATCGTGTGACATAAAGTGAGAGGGAGTATTGCTAAAAAGACTATTTTCTTTTTCTTCATAGTGTTCTACTGATGTGGTGAAGCACCAATTAATCAACCACGGACTGGCTTATTTTTACATGTATTTTATATAGTAGATGGATCTTGTTTTTAAAATTGAAGATTACAGTGATCTCATCAATCGCTTACGTAGGACAAAAGAAATATAAATGCATCAACTTTAATTACACTAAATATTAAAATCCTCACTACATCATCATCATCTAGAGACAGCGAGATCATCTTTTGAAATTTCGTTTTAATGTTCAAATTAGTGTGTGGAAGGAAAGGAAGAAAGAAGACGAACATGAATATTAAACGAGTTTGTCAACCAATCTGGCATGTTCAGACTGAGGCGCCTCGATTATAATGTGGTTGTAGTAGTTATCTAGTGGAAAATTTGTTAAGATCCGCCCATGGAACCGGTCCTTCGCGTATTGTGAATGTCAATTGCCATTTAGCTAATAATCATGTGGAGATTGAGGTACAACAAGCGATTTATTTTTTAATATTGTATTTGAGACAGCGGTTCGAATCCCTTATGATGTACATGTTACTAAGAGCTCCATTTGAGAGGATAAATAGCTTTTAAATATAAAGCAATTCATATTTATACCTCAATAGTGATATATCTACAAGACCTATAAAAAGGGAGGGAGGAGAAAACAAATATTCTTTATTTAATATTTAATAATTTTCTTTCTTCAAAGAGAAGATAGGAGATTTTTTTTGCTTTAGTTGCTCAAAGTTGATATATAGTTGCCAAATTGACCACCATCATTTATTCTTTTATGGTAAGAGATTCCTCATCTCCTTAAAGTGGTCCTGAATATTGTTTTGCCATTAAAAAGTCATAAGATTTGATGCCATGTAAAACGTTTATGCTAAAATCCTTATAAGAACCTGTTTTATTTTACTATAAATATTGATCCTAAATATTACTGTGGAGTCTAACAATTTTTTACTACAATACAAACATTTTAAAAATATTTTCATGTGGTTTCCAAAAGAATTACTACTTTAATGGCGACTAATTCGACTTTTACGACGACTATAATTGCTACAAAGTATCAGCACTTATGCGACTAAATTCGGCATAAATTGAATGCTATTGTGGCCAAGGGAGTTTCTTTTAAGAGGATAAATTATTTTTGTGGCGATAAAAGTCTACCACTAGAAGTTAAAATAAGCAAAAGTCTCCACTAAAAGAAAAAGTTCATCGCTAAAAGTCGCCATTGGCTACTTCTGATGACGATTTTTTTCTTTTAGTGGCGTCTTTTTTACTTTTTGTGGTGATTTTGATCCAAAATTACTGCCAAATTCGTAATTATAACGAACGCTCCGCCACTCGTCCACCTCCTACTTTTCTTTTTACACAAAGCTTATATATTAGAAACAACATAAGATGTAAAACAACACAGCTTCGTCGGAAAATATTACTAAATACAAATAGAAATGATTTGTCAATTTGCTTAAGTTAAATCAAGTGACACCACTTAATATA
Source organism: Nicotiana knightiana (assembly GCA_005239525.1). Lineage (NCBI taxonomy): Eukaryota > Viridiplantae > Streptophyta > Magnoliopsida > Solanales > Solanaceae > Nicotiana > Nicotiana knightiana. The sequence continues at coordinate 25,314 of ML426835.1, read as the reverse complement.
AGTTGTTGCATGTTTTGGTGGTTTGTTGTGCCAGTTTGCTGAGTGAGGTCGCCGGTTCGAAACTGCTTTTTATATATTTTGTAAACCTATTTTGTTTGAAATGATAGGATGTGAGGATCAAACCTTGTCCCCAACTTTAAGCTTAAAATAGAGTAAACCAGTACAACTAAGATTTTTTACACATATTTAGCGTGATCATTTGTAATTATTCTAGTATAACGTAAACTCATTTAAATCATAATTTTCAAAATTATTACCGCTCTTTTTCTGTAATTTGCAACTTTTGCATATGCGTTTGCTAGATTTAACTTTTCTCAATTTCTCATCTCTAATATAAGATTTTAACTTGATGTGTTATATTGAGTACGACACTCGCTACTGCTTATAATCATCAACTCTTTAAATGTGACGTCGCTTACAAAAAATTCTGCGTATGCCACTATATCTATATAGCCTTCTTCGAAATTAAAGATGTACTTGCTTTTCTTTTTCTCTTTAGATAGAGAGACAATTAGTACTAATAATCTAATGGTTAGGAAGATAATGGTGCCAATAACAGGTAATTAAGACAGAGATTAGTTGGCAAGGGCCTTAGTTCAAGCAATTAAATGCCAAACAAAAAGGGGACATATTTGATGATGATCGAACCAGTTGTGCCAGATTTCATGAGTAATCCAACTCTTAAATGAAATATTTAATTGCAAATGGTTAAGTATTTATTAACTTTTACACATTAAGTAATTTTATTTTTTAGTAATTTATGTATTAATTAGTATGGATTTAACTTATATATATTGATAGTGTAAAGATCATTAACACTATAAGTGAGCTTAAGATTGATATTTGATAGTAAAATTTTAGTTATCATTTTTATCAAGTTATGAGTTATACTTATTAGAGAAGTATATCTGTTATTATTTTATTAGTAACTTAATTATTTAAATATTTTTTTACATCGTTAATGCATAGACATTTGATATTTTAGGACAATATTTATGTAGTGGGGGGACTGTTAAGTAATAATATGGTTTAAAGAAATAAAAATTTCAGGTGTATTAAAAGTAAATGATTTTTTTCTTCTTCAAAATATATTTGGATTAATTAATACTACTTAATTATAAAGTCTAATATGACGCAGAAGGCTCTCTATTCTATCGTTTTCTATGGGGTCCTTTATGATCTAACAAAGTTTCAATATATTAGTATTTAACTAACATGGAGTAGAAGAAAACACTTTTTCATTGATTAAGACAATTTTAGAAGTCTGAACTCCAAACTCCAATAATTAATTACTATATAATTATAATTTGCCTTGCAATCATAGGCAACTTGAAGCATGCTAATTTGACAAACTTACTCATCCATATTTTTAAGAACAAACTTTTAGTGGGTCCACAACTTAAACCGTCAAGTTTATTTCTTTTATAACCATTTAATATCTGCAACAACTCACTGATTCAATCGATCTAGATTAGCGTCGCATAAGAATCATTAAAAAGGCAAAATATATATATTTTTTAAAGATTCAAACCCGAGACTTCTGATTAAAGATGAAAAAAATATCATCCATCACCATATTGAATCAGCCCTAGTTGTACTTTTATTGTGATTAAGTGGAGTTAATTAGAGGGTAAAATCGTCATCTTAATAACAAAAGATGCAGATGTTAATCACCATCCATAGACCACAATTTGAAGCATTTAAGACAACAAAAGTAGGTTCACTTTTTGTTTTAATGAATTTAAATACATTTATTTTTCTTTATATAATATGAATAAAGTGTACTACGCCAGATTCCATTTTGTGTTATTTGCTTTTCTCGCCACCTTCTTTTCATTTAAATTCCAATACTTTACTATATAGAAATCACAAAAGGTCCAAAATTGTTCATTTATATTTTTATAGTTAGTAAATTGCTTTATATTTGTTCTTATCATTAATGGAGCTCTAATGTTAATTAGCTGGAGTCCACGTGCAACTCTTCAAGAAAAAATATCAAATTTACCAATCAACTTTTTAACTATTGTTCAAAAGTACGTTCAAGTTGGAGTTTCGTTAAGTGTCGACGGTAAAAACATAATTTTTCCTAATGATTTGAATAAAATTAGACCAAAAGTCTAACGAAAGGCAAAATCTAGTAAAAGTTGCACGTGACGTCCTATTTGGTCTCCCCCATTTAATCTATACTTATTTATTTTTTTAACTTTTAACTTGTACCCACTTTTTAAATAACTTCAGCCCCATTTCTCCTCCTCCTTCTCCTCCTTCGTTTTCTTCTTCTTCTTCTTTCTTCTGCTGTTGTTGGTACTACTATGGAACTTCAGTTCATGAGATGATTGCCATAAATATGTTTATCAGATTATTTAAAAATAAATTATAAATAATTACGTAAGTTAGTAGACAATAATTTATGAATATTTCCACGTACGTAAGTTAGTAGACAATGATAATTCTGTTCTTTTCACGTTTATTGCTTCCAAAATTTATGATTTAGATACTGTTGGCAATCTGATTTATGATAATTTATGATTTATTTATCTAGTATGTTAGAAAGTTTTTTCAAAAACTTCAGCTTATATAGTGCTGAAATTTTTATAAATAAACTAAATAATTCGCCAGTTACAAAAACAAAAACTTTTGATCTCTTATGTTGCTGCAAGCCCATAAATTCAGACGTGATTGAACGATTCGGCTCTATGTTTCATAAAGTGTGAGCCACATCATCAACCACCTAAAATAAGTAGAAATAATTTCTTCTTTATTTATAACACTCTAGATTAATTAACTGCGTTGAATTCAATACTATTTAGTTTCATATGAAAAAACAATATTTCTTACCACGGCCGCCTTGAATAGGGGAGGATTCAAATAACGAACTGGGGTAGCACCCCCGACAATAGGTAAAAATTGTACGGGACGTTCTACTTTTTTAAAAAAATTTTAACTTGTACCTACTATTTAAACAATTTCAGCTCCTCCTTCGTTTTCTGAATGCCGACGATTGAGATATTGTTATGTGTTATAGTCTGATGATTCATATATATCTGCTTGTCCCATTATGTTCAGTTTGGTCTTATTCACAATAATTTAACCTCTTAGATATTTTAGCTTTACATGCACATTAATTTTTGGTTTATGAGTCTAATTTATCTGTAGTAACTTGTTTCATGTCAAAAATATTTTCATTGTTCAATCTTTGAAATGAACAGCATTAATCGCTGTTAATCATGGTCTATTTTAAATTCATTGTTGTTTTAGAATTTCAACTCTAAGAATGCTGAAGTTCAGCAAATACAAAACAAACTTCAGCCCTAAAGTTCATCACAAACAGAATAAAGCTTCACATAAAATATATGTTGGCAATCTGATTTATGATTTATTTATCTAGTATGTTAGAAAGTTTTTTCAAAAACTTCAGTTTATATAGTGTTGAAGTTTTTACAAATGAACTAAATAACGCCAGTTACAAAAACAAAAATTTCAGCTCTAGAGCTGAAGTTCGCCAGTTACAAAAACAAAAACTTCAGCTCTAGAGCTTAAGTTTGACAGTTACAAAACAAAAATTTCAGCACACTTGGTTCAACACACTTGTTACTTCAGGCCTGTCTACTAGAATGCTGAAGTTTTGCGTGATTTCTTTTGCTACTTCAGCCCCGTATGCTGAAGTATGCGAAAAAGTGGGTACACTTGCAATTTTTTTTGCAAAGCGGGCACAAGTTAAAACGTGACACAAAAAGCGGATATAGATGCACATGTCCCCAAAATCTACCCAATATAAATAATTAGAAATTATTTTTCAAATTGATGGTGCATATTTTCGGTAATTCTAATAGCTTACACCTCGTTTGAGTTATGTCTGAATCGCATCATCAAAATTAAGCCAAATTAGAGCCCGTTTGGACACAAATTCTTTTTTCCTTTTTCCCAAAAAAAGTTTATTTTTTTTAAAATCATCGTTTGTTCATAAAATTTCCAATTTTCACTTGAAAATGCATTTTGAATTCGAAAATTTGAAAAACTCCAAAAAGTTCAAAATTTTCACTCAAATCATTCACAAAACTTAAAAAATAACCCAAATTGAAATTTATGTCCAAACACAACTCTAAATTTTAAATACAATTTTCACTTGAAATTTTTTTTCACAATTTTTTGAAATTTTACAATTTTTATGTCCAAACGCCTACTTAAACTCCCATAGAATACCTTTAGATTACAGGTCTGATCATTTATCTTTGTTCAAACTTTTCTTTTAGCAAAATTGTATAAATTATTTATTGGCAGCTAAAGTTTCTACAAAACATAAATAATTACGCGACAAAAGAATATTGAATAGAAATAGATTTTAGGTATATTGTCAACAAATAATTACAGTAATGGCGACCTATTCGACTTTTACAGCGCCCGTGATTGCTACAAAACGTCAGCACTTATGCGACTAAAGTCGATATAAAGTTGAGAAGCAGAAGGTTAATCATTTGTTTCTAGAAGAAATCGAAGAATTTCTTAACTTCCGAAATCGTTTTAGCTAAACCTATAGAATTCAAGTTGGTTTTTCCTTTTCATTTTCCTTACAATTTAATTTATAATGCATTAAGGGGACAAAGATCAGAAACTCTTCACTAAACGTGCCTCATAACCAATTCTGGTGCAGTAAAGTATTCCAATTGAGAACTTTGATGATTATCTCGTCGTATCTAAACCAGTGAGACATCAAAGTTTTATGCATACATTTTTTTCTAGCCGGAGATAGAGGAAAATTGGAAGACATGGACTTCCAATCAAGATTTTCCTTGCAAGCCGATTCCCCAGGATTCTTGTATAGGTGCTGCAAATCTTAATGTATAGAACCTGCAACTATATTGAGGAGTAAGGAAAGGATTGCCATGACAATGAGGCCATTTTTGTATGGGCTTGGACTTCTAGGCTATTGTGGTCAAGGGAATTGCTTTTAAAATAATTTTTGTGGCGACCAAAGTGTCGTCACTCAAAGTAAAACGTTGCCACTAAAGGTCTGCATGATAAGTCGCCTTTAATAGTGACGACGTGATTTGGTTACCTGTTGTGCCGACCTTTAGTGACGATATTTCGACTTTCAGGCGACAAAGTTCTCCACAAAAACAATTTGTCTTTCACAAGCAACTCTCTCATCCACAATAGCGTTAACTTTATGCTGACTTTAATCACACAAGACCTGATATTTTGTAGCAACTAGAATAACTACAAAAATTTGACCATTAAAGTAATTATTCATTGGCAATGCCAACTTTCAGCAGCGATATTTTTGACTATAAATATAAATTCTACGTAAATCGACAAGGAATAATTACATTAATAGAGACCTATTCGATTTTTATAGCTACTATTGTTGCTACAAAATGTAAGCACTTATGCGACTTAAGTCGGCATAAAGTTAAGGCTATTTGGCCAAGGGAACAACTTTTAATATGATAAACTATTGTGTGGCGACGAATGTCGCCGCTAAAGGTAAAAAAGAGCGCCACTAAAAATCCGATGGTAGGTCGTCACTGGCACTATAACGTTTCAGCAATAGTAACGTAAATAGAAGGGGCGACCAACCACGCCAACCTTTGGCGACATTCTTTACGTTTAGGCAACTTTGGTCGCCACAAAAAAACATTTTATCTTTTTAAAAACAACTCTTTAGGCTTTAGATTTGATCTTTTATTTTCTAAAACCTTTATTATTTTATCAAAAGTTTTAGGCTAAAGTGGCAAATAAAAAGAATGGGAGGGGGTGGTAGCATAAGCCTCACTTCGAGAGGTTTTTTATGCATTATAGAACCACTGTAAATACTTACCTACTTCCGTCATCAAATTAATTAAATTCTAGGAGGGTAATTATTGAACGAAAAAAATATGTAATGTGTATAAAATATAAATATAAATACTTGATCGATACCAATTTGCTCCATACTTCGTTTAAAATTCAATAATTTTCATAATGTAGGGGAAAGTCAATAATGTTCAAAATGTAGGTTAAATTCGATTCTCCTTATTTTCTTTCTCCTAAAAATAATAAAATAAAAAGGTAAAATAAAGACAAATAAGGAAGGAAAAAATATTGTAAATGTATCCTCAAGTCAATCAAAATGAAGATGTCTCTTTCGATCAACTAAAAATGACAACATAAAATTAAGACAAAAAAGAAGAAAAGAGAGAATTTGATGCTTTAATATTCTACTCCATTTACGATGACGTTACTAATGAAAATTACTTTTTCTTTTTAAAATACTTTTGGTTCTCCTTTATTTTTAATCTTTTTGCAACAGCAAATTTTTTTCTCCACCTTGCGGTAATTTGAGAAAAGAAAAAAAAAAGGAGCTCATACAAATATTCTGCGAATTTATTAAAATTAACGTGTAAATTTGAGATTTATTTTCTATGGATTATATCAGTCGAAAGGTTTGAATTTTCTTTTTTGTAAGTATTTTTTTGGGTAATAATAATTACATCAACCAACACTTAATCATTGTAGTCAACTTTTAAATACTTAACAACTTCATTAGGAGAGTATTTTCCTTTCATATTACAAATGCCGTACAATCATTGCACGTTATTTTGTTTCTCCAAGGAACACTAAAAATACGATCATGATTTTTAGAAAAATAATAATAATATATATTATACAATAATGTTTTATCTAATACTATATACATTGGGTACCCAGTTTTATGACAAGCCGTGGTGAATCACAGGATTATCAAAACATAAAGAAGTAAGTACACGAGAAAGTAAATGAGATTCAACTTTTATATATATATATATAAAATATTCAATTTTTTTCCGAACTCAAAATCGTTGGTTAAGGACGAAAAAATTCTGCACATTTTGCTATATTCATGCAAATTCAACATTAGAGGATTACTAATTATCATTCACTTAGTGCTAAAGTATAACATAGTTCTTATTTACCAATTCCTACTTTATAACAAATCTTGGTTCAGGAATGAAATCGAACTAAAGTCTCCAATAGCAAACTTTTTACGATGACTTCGAATTAGTTGGATAATATTCCAAACACCAAATATTTAAAATCAGTGTCCAACTAATTCGAATTCGTACCGTAAAATATTTTATTACGAGAGATAGTGATACATAGATTACAATTTGTTGTGGTAAAGTAATAAATATTACTTCGTCCTAAACTACAAGTCTTGAGTTCGAGTCCCGAGTATAAAATGACTTTAATTAGGGAGCGTTTCACCCTTCAATACGAGACTTTCGCCGTGAATCTGAATTTAGTTGGTCCCAATGCCGATACCGAAACACAAAAAGATAGTGATGGATAGAATATTTGTCTATTCTTTAATCCATTGAATTGGCAACAAGTAGTTGCCCAAGTGCCCAACTACTATTAGATTCCCAACTCTCAATAGAATCACTCTTTCAATTGCCTTTTAACATATTTTCCCTCTATTCTCTTTGAAAAAAGAAGAGTATATATTAGTAGAAGAAGAAGAAAGCAAAAAATCTGGAGAAAAATTGAATAGAAATGGCAGAACCAGAAGAAAAAATAACTTCAAAATATCTCCCACCAATGTCAAAGGAGTTTTCTCCTCCTCCACCGCCGCAACAACCACCGCACTCGGCGGCAGCAAGAGAAGCTACGACGATGATGATGGATCTCGATCTCGATATCGATGCTTCCTGGTCGTTTGATCAGATTTTCGCTGCAGCAGCGGCTGTTTCGTCGAATCCTACGTCGCCGTTTTTGCCTTGTTCTCCTCTTTGGGCTTTTCCCGACGATATTGACGAAAAACCTGCCGGAAATTCATTCTCCAGTGCTCTCCGTTTCTCCGGTCACCCTAGATTTGGTGCTACTTGTATGTAAGCCTTTGAGTTTAAGCTGTTTTTCCTTGATAATATTTAAACAACTTTGTAGGAAAATTAGTTGACTTGCTATTTTTGCATAGAGTCTAAGTTATATATAATTTCATTCATTAGATAATTACAGCTAAATGTGTACTGAATCATTAATTAATAATCTGGTAAAATGATAACCAAACTTTTATCAGTTAAAATTCACTGATGATATTTGAAGAACTTGTGTAAAGTTAGTTGACTTTTGTGTCTTGCTTTAAATTCGGTGACTTTTTACACATTCAAATTTTATGGAGTTTGTTTAAGAGCCCGTTTGGACATAAATTGTTTTTTTCTTTTTTTCGAATTCAGCGTTTGTTCATAAAATTTTCAATTTTAACTTGAAAATGCATTTTGAAAATTTTTAAATTCAAAAAATTGATTTTCAAAATTTTCACTCAAATCACTCGCAAAACTTCAAAAACAACTCAAACTGAAATTTATGTCCAAACACAACTCTAAATTTCAAATAACATTTTCACCATTTTTTTGAATTTTACAATTCTTATGTCCGAACGCCTACTAAATTTCAAATACCTTTTTCATTTAAAAAAAATTTTCACCATTTTTTAGAATTTTACAATTCTTATGTCCAAACGCCTACTAAGTTTTCCAAAAAACGGACTTTTGCTGTTTTTGCAGAAAGTGTTTGTTTTTATGCTGTTTTTGCGCGAAATTTTAACTTTTCATGGAAATTTCTGAGCTCAAGTTCTCAAATCTTGTAAAATTCAAGAACTCTTCTCGGAAAAACAGTATCAAACAAATGCAAAAACTTTAAAAAAATTTTGCAAAACTTTGTGCAGATATTGAAACAGTGCTTGAGTGGTAACGATTTTATTAAAAAGAAAGACACATTTATTTATTGGTTTACTGCAAACAATCAGTTTACATATTAATTAAAAGAATATGTAGAAGTATTTGTTGCCTTTATTGATAAGAAAACAGCACAAAGATACTGTGATTTAGTGCAACATTAAACCAGCTACCAGGTCATGTTTTTTCTTGATGAATTCAGTATTATAAGCAAAACAATTACTGCACATAGTACTTAACAAAAAAGGAAAAAGATTACTTCACATAGCAAAACAATTAAAACTATGCTGTCACTCTTCTATAAGTTATTTTTCCAACAACATAGATTGTTGATATACAAAAGTTAAACTTATTTCCATCTTAAACTTTATAATGACTAGATGTAGTCTGTCTATAATTAGATTCTCCAAGAGTCGCTTTACTTTGTGATTTATGAAGTTATCTTTACTTGGTGCCCATGAAAAGAATAAACAAGTTGAATGTGCATCATGGCTGGTTACACACAATGAAAGAATCATCTATTTCCTTTCATTTTTGGAGCAGATACTGATGATCCCGAGGCTACAACTGAAACTGTCTCTGTCAACGCTGATAAAGGACGACTTCCTTCACCAGGTTTGGAGCTAGCACCTAGAGATTATCGAAATGGGTCTTGTATAATCAAGGAGAGGATGACACAAGCACTTCGATACTTCAAGGAATCGACGGGAGAGCGAGTTTTAGCTCAGGTTTGGGCACCTGTAAAGGACGCTGGTCGGTATGTACTGACAACTTCAGGGCAGCCCTTTGTTCTTGATCCAGATTGTAATGGGCTTCATCAGTATCGAACAGTTTCTTTGATGTATATGTTTGCTGCGGATGGAGAGACTGGTGGAGTTCTTGGACTTCCGGGCCGTGTCTTTCGCCTGAAGTTGCCTGAATGGACACCAAACGTGCAATATTACTCCAGTAAAGAGTTCCCTCGTCTTGATCATGCTCTGCATTACAATGTTCGAGGAACTTTAGCGCTGCCTGTATTTGAACCATCTGGACAATCTTGTCTTGGTGTACTGGAGCTCATAATGACCTCCCAGAAGATCAACTATGCTGCTGAGGTGGATAAAGTATGCAAAGCACTCGAGGTTGGTTCTTTTAACCTTTTTCTAATTCATATCTCAGGTTAGATGTCTTATCTTTTGGTAATATTGGCCATTGGATATTGTGTTTCTGCATCAACTATAGTAGAATGTTTTTGAAATGTTGCCATTTATTGCATCTATCGCTCCGGTGGAGGCTGAGGTTTTGTTCATTGATCGTGTGTTCTCAACTTATAAAATTTCATTAAGTCTCTGCCATACATCACTTTTCAGTCTTTATACAAGTGCTTAATTCAGTTCAAGTGCAAGATAGATAAGCTACTTTACAAGTCAGACATTGTGTCCAGCATTAATGGCTAAAGATGTTTGTTATGAAATGCCTGCAGTGCATTGTTGTAGCACTTGGTTAAATGCCTTTTGAGTCTTCAATAGTTAAGTAATATCTTGGCTTGGATAGCTGCATATTTGTTGAGACAACGGCCATCAAACTAAATGATCAGCAGTCCATGTTCCACGAGTTTACATAACCAGATCCAAGATGATGTAAACATTATTTATCAACTACATGGTTTGATCATGAATGAAGTCTCATAAAACTTGTGCGTCAATTCTATGTGCCTATGCTAGAGTCCTGATTGTTAGCCCGAACTTGATGGGTTGTTTGTCACTTGTTGGATCCAAATACTGGAACAGCTGGTGAGGCAGTCCAACAGTGATTCTAAAAGTGTTGCCTCAGTGATACTTTTGGATATTTTCAGATTCTATTGAGTTTGAAATGATAAATTGGAGAACCTCCCTGTTGAAGATCACAATTATTTTTCGCTTGCCTATGCATTATAGTGGTATCACAGTGTATACTTTGCCTATAAAACTTTTAGTCTTCAATCTTGCATTCAATAGGAAACGTTTGATATGTTTGGCTCATAAAAGGTGCATCTGAACATCCATTCAATGGCATGATACCTATCAGCAAAAGTTGATCCAAATAGTGTGGTTACATATGTAGGACATTAAAAAGTTTTGAGTAGATAGATGCGTCTTTCATCTAAACCAAATGCATCCATCATCCTTTCCTACTTTTTCTTCTTTCAAGATGAAGTCTCTTTGGTTAATAATTTGTGCTTTCTGCAGACTGTGAATTTGAAAAGTTCGGAGATATTGGACCACCCAAACACTCAGGTAAGGAACAGTTCTGTAGACAATTCTCGTTGTTCAAGTGGTTTTTTCATCATTTTTCTGAACAGGTATATGTGATGGGGTATATGAACCAGATTTGCAATGAAGGCCGGCAGAATGCATTGGTTGAAATCTTGGAGATACTAACTGCGGTATGTGAAACTTACCAATTGCCTCTGGCTCAGACATGGGTTCCGTGCAGGCATCGCAGTGTTCTGGCTGATGGCGGTGGGTTGAAAAAGAGCTGTAGTAGCTTTGATGGAAGCTGCATGGGGCAGATCTGTATGTCCACAACGGACGTAGCATTTTATGTGGTTGATGCTCACATGTGGGGTTTCCGTGAGGCCTGTGCAGAACATCACTTGCAAAAGGGACAGGGAGTTGCTGGAAGAGCATATGCTTCACAAAAATCATGCTTTTGTGAAGATATTACACAATTTTGCAAAACTGAGTATCCCTTGGTACATTATGCACGCATGTTCGGGTTGACCAGTTGTTTTGCAATCTGCTTACGGAGCAGTCATACCGGCAATGATGATTATATTCTGGAATTTTTTCTACCACCGAACTCAGGGGGTTACAGCGATCAGCAGGCTTTGCTTAACTCGCTCTTATTGACAATGAAGCAGCACTTCAGGAGTCTCAGCATTGCTTCTGGAGGGGAACTTGAGCATGACTGGAGCTCAGTTGAGATAATTAAGGCTTCCATGGAAGAGAAAATTGATGCGAAGCCTGAATCTGTATCAGCACCGAAATCTCTTCCTCAGCCTACTCGTTTACCAAATGGACGGACACATCTTGATCCATTGGGAGGGCAGCAGTTTTCAGTGGAATCTGATGTTGCAAAGGGTGCAGGGAGAAAAAGTGGTACAGGTGAAGCCCCTAACCACATACCCCCCTCTGACAATAAACCGACGGGAAAGAAAGCAGAGAGAAAACGTGGAAAAGCTGAGAAAACAATAAGCTTAGAGGTTTTGCAACAGTATTTTGCTGGAAGTCTTAAGGATGCTGCTAAGAGTCTTGGTGGTATGTTCTCGATTTGAAATGCTTTTTGTTGACCAAAATGCTCATATATGCACGTTTCTTTTCTATTTTGTTTTTCTTATAGCTCTCATTAATGTTCTTGCAAATACAGTTTGCCCTACCACAATGAAACGCATATGTAGGCAGCATGGAATCTCTAGATGGCCATCTCGCAAGATAAATAAGGTCAACCGTTCACTTTCAAAGCTAAAGTGTGTAATTGAATCCGTTCAAGGAACCGAAGGTGCATTTACGCTTACCTCACTGGCACCAAATTCCCTTCCTGGTGCTGTTGGGTCTATTTCTTGGCCTGCCTGTGCTAGTGGTTCCAATCTACCAAGTTCACCATTATCTAAACCTTCAATATTTCTTGAGGAGAAGAATGTGTTCTCCAACCATGGAACACCAGAAAGTCATGAAGAAGCTGAACCCTCAAATCAAATGCTAGGAGGAAGGGTAACCAGGAAGGAGGAATTCACTCCGCAGAATGGCTTTCTGTGTGGTGAAGGCTCACATAAGTCCAGAACAGGGAGTGTCTCAAGAGAAGAGAGCGCAGGGACACCTACGTCCCAGGGTTCATGCCAAGGCAGTCCTTCCGCTGGAAATGAATTCTCCCCTCAGAACGACCTGGTTAATTCACCAGCACGTGAGGCATGCATGAAAGTGGGAGGCTCTCTGGAAGCAGCTCATCAAGCCACAACAGAAAATAACTTAGCCGCTGCATTCCTAATACCTAGGCCTTTTATTCGAGAATGTGCTCAGGAGCCGTTTGGGGGAATGCTTGTCGAGGATGCAGGCAGCTCTCATGATCTGAGAAATCTTTGTCCAGCTGGAGACGCTCTGGTTGATGAATGTGTCCCAGAATACGGTTTGCCAAATCCACCATTTTCTGATAAATTTGCCAAGGACCCTGCTTATGTTCCTGCTGACACGATGCCACAGTATTCTGCCTGGCCTGAGGTGACATTCGTTACAATAAAAGCAGCATATAGGGAAGATATCATAAGATTTCGGCTTTGTTTAAATTCTGGTATAGTTAAGTTGAACGAAGAAGTAGCAAAGAGGCTCAAGTTAGAGCTGGGAACGTTCGACGTCAAGTATCGAGATGATGATCTCGAGTTAGTTTCAATTTCTTGTGATGCAGATTTGCAGGAATGTGTCGATATCTCATTATCATCTGGTAGCAGTATTGTCAGGTTGTTAGTTCATGATATTATGTCCAACCTAGGGAGTTCATGTGAGAGCTCAGGTAAATGATAATAAGAATTAGGCTGTAAATACATAAAATTAGTCAAACCATTCTTGTAATACTAGGATCTTGTCCATAATATGTGTAAATTTTGATTGGCATATTGTCTGAAATTGTAACAAGTTTCCAATTGTATCAACCCTCTGAGGAAATTAGTTGCTTTTTTCTTCTTGTTTCTTTTGCTTCAGACCAAATTCTATTTTTAAAATTTCCTAACAACAGATATTGGATAACAAATTTCATAGGATTGGGCTGTAGGTACCGATGAAATTGTTAAGTTGTAAAATATAGTTAAAAAAAAGAAGAAGAAAAAGAGAAATTCATCCCAATATTGACGTAAGTGTTCACCTAAACCTGAATACTAAGTAATCAAAGACAAATCACTAGACTTGATTATATCACATCTCAATAATTCATATTATCATATTTGCAAGTCAACTTGTTAGAAACTTAGAATATTTCGCTTGACAATTACATAGATGTATTTTGATCAAGTATTTTAAGCTACATATCAAACAATACTATTATCATAAATATAAAACTATAGTAAAACAAACTCATAATACTATGATATTTGCAAGTCAACTTGTTATTAAACTATTTCATTTAAACAAGTATGCAGATGTATTTTGAGAAGTACTTTAAACTAAATATCAAGACATACTTTTATCATAAATGTCAAGCAAAAAACATATAATAAGCGCATCTTAGATATTACAAATCTAATAATCAGTCTTGCATTAGTTTCATATCAATATGAACCCGATTTCATATCCCATGAATAACATATTTAAACATCTATAATTAATATATTCATTGCTTTAAATAAGTAACTTAATTATTCATCCAAAAGAAGCATTTGTTAGAGTTTTAACTTATATATACAAATGTGTAAACAATACTATGAAATCAACTAAAACATAACTATAGCTTCTAGGGAGGAATTGAACTTGGGAACGAGGTGTTTTGTGCTTATATATACAATTTTATGAGTATATGTTTGCTACAAATAGTCGTTTTTATGTTGGTTTCCCCGTCCTCTCATGTCCTGAGAATTATGAGTTCGGGATTCTAATTTTTTTAAGTTACTGAGTTCTACATTAAGAATTTATACATATTCAATGAATTTTTTAAGACAAATACAAGGTTCGAACCAAAGCTACTGGGTTCGGCCAGTGGCGAAGCCAAAAAATTCAATAATTTTGAACACCCTTTGCCAGTGGGCAATGCAAGGGTATTCAAAGTCTATTTTTAATCAATAACAAATAATATTTTACCATATACGTAGTATAATTTTTCGGCGAAGGGTGGTCAATTGACCACCCTTGAGCCAATATAGCTTCGCCCCTGGGTTCGGCCGAACCTGCTCTCAGTACTCTAGCTCCGCCCCTGTCCCTGTTGCCTTACTAGCACTTCGCGCTGCCCTGCCGTGTCCCATTTCCATTCCTAGATTTCTCGCGTGTATAGCCAAACATATAATCTATAATTCCAATAAACTAATTGACTTTTAGCTGCCATGTGTGCATAATCAATGGATATTAATTAAGCTATGATAATTTTTTAATAACCGAGAAATCTTTGATGGTTTTAATAATATACGGTTCGAAACTCGATGAATAACAGGTACCCTCCACCATTCTCCTCTTAAATATCACTCTAATATAAAGATTAGAGAAACAAAGAAACTATAAACAGTAGATGAAAGCTGATTCTGCTTTTTGTTTGTTATTTATTGTCTCTCTCTCTCTGTGTGGGGCGTGG
>ML426833.1:0-52610 GCA_005239525.1 Nicotiana knightiana | reverse complement strand
GGTCTAGAACAAAACCCCAGGTTTAAACCTAGAATAACAAAACCTCATGTCGGATCCCTAGTATGAACGCTTATTTGCATCATGTACATTTGACTTAGGGGACTCAACACAGGGTTTGGGTCCGTCTAGGACAGGTATACCCGAAATGAAAGACTATCCTGATGCATCTTACCTACTACGTATGCATTTATTTATTTCGGCTTGTGTGTTGACCGACTAAAAATAAAAACAAACAGAAAAAACAAGAGTGCGAGGTAGTTATTCGGAATATGAAACTCTGTCTATAAATAAGAAAGAAAATAATTGAATGTTCTCAAAAGTCACGTTTCCCCAGTTCCGTCAGAATCGGCAGAACTACGCGGGTCTGATTCTCACCGGATGTGAGATACGTAGGCAAACCTCATCGGTTCCGGCCTCCCTTTTCGAGAAAAGAAATCAAAAATATTTTTCTTTAATTCCTTTTTAGGAGTCTTTCTTTTAGAAAACCTGAAAAAAAATAAAAAAAACTAAGAAATTTTTAATACCAAGAAATGTTTTATTTGTAAGAGTCTTTCATTAGAAAAAAAAGAGACAAATAAAATCAAAAATCCAAAAAAATAATTTCTTTCTTCTTTAGAAGTCTTTCTTTGAAAAAAAAAATTGAAAAAAAAAACAAAAAAAATAAAGATAAAATCAAAAATCCAAAAATATTTTCATTCTTCTTTCGAAAATCGAAAAGAAAATTCAAGCTTCAAAAATATTTTCTTTTTATTTAGAAGTATTTCTTTCATAAATTCAAAATAAAAGTCCAAAAATCCAAAAATATTTCTTTTCTTCTTTAGAAATTTTTCTTTCGAAATAAAAAAAAAGACATATATTTTCTTCTTCTTTAGAAGTCTTTCTTTTAAAAAAATCTCAAAAAAAAAAACAAATCTAAATCCAAAAATATTTTCTTTCTTCTTTTTAAGTCTTTGTTTCAAAAAAAAAAATACAAAAAGAAATTCGAAAAAAAAAAAAGAGTTCGGTTATTCATATTATTCCCAATCTTCCCGAACTACGCAAGATCTTATTCATGCGGCGTCATGATATGTAGGCAACCCACATAAGGTTCGATCGAATGATTTCAAAAAAGAAGAAAAAAAATGGAAAAAATGATAATAAGGACCGACTGAGTCAATTCTAACGTGTCTTTTGTTTTGAATTGTAAAGATAGCTTGAGGTGGTCGGTTTGTGGTAAGCTATCAACAAAAAATCCAAGGGAAAAGTGACAACAGACATCGAAGCTGTAACGAGCGGTCATGAGATTCAGGGTCAGAGGGTTCAACAAGAGTCTACTGTGCTTGAGAAAAATAGAGTACTGAAACAGAAAATGACTGAAATATGTCAAGCATGGGCCAATGGCCAAGGACCGCCCTTATCTGTTCAGGGTTTCCCAGAATTCACACTCATCTCGACAACTACCATTCCGGTCTCATTGTCTGATCAATCATATCCACCTGGGTTCAGTCCTTATCCCAATTGTACAACTACAACTGGAATTTCTATTACGTGCTCCCAAAGTGTGCCATTGACAACCAATCAGACAATCGTTGTTGTTATACCCGTCTTCACTATCCCACAGCCAACAACGGTACAGAAGAAAAGTCATAAATCACAATTTGCTACCCATCAAGAGCTGTATCATTCTCCTGAGTATCACTCATACTTGTTTGATCTTCCTGCAAACATTGAGAAGTCTGCCCGAAAGATGGCACAGGAAGAAATGACCCAAAGAGTGAAAAGCTTAGAACAACAGTTGAAAAACATGCAAGGTTGGCGGGTCAAAAGAGTATTGCCTTCAAGGATCTATGTATGTTCCCCGATGTCCACTTGCCACCTGGTTTCAAGACACCCAAATTTGAAAAGTACGATGGACACGGAGACCCCATACCCACCTGAAAAGGTATTGCAATCAGCTAAGAGGTGCAGGAAGAAATGAAGAATTGTTAATGGCTTATTTTGGGGAAAGCCTTATGGAGGTAGCCTCTGAATGGTTTACTGATCAAGACACATCTCGTTGGTATGTCTGGGACGACATGGCTCAGGCCTTTGTCAAACAGTTCCAATAGAACATCGACATCTGCCCCGGACCACAATTCCCTTTCAAACCCGAAGAAGAAACCAACTGAAAGTTTCAGGGAATATGCCATTAAATGGAGAGAGCAAGCAACTAGAGTTAAGCCACCCATGGATGACCACGAGCTAATCACTGTCTTCCTTCAGGCTCAAGAGCCAGATTATTTTCAAAACATGATGTCCGTAGTTGGCAAATCCTTCTCGGAAGCAATCAAAATGGGAGAAATGGTTGAGAATGGTCTTAAGACAGGAAAAATTATAAGCCAAGCAGCCCTCAAAGCCGCAACTCAGGTTGTTCAAATTGAGTCAGGTAATTTCAGCGACATGAACCAGAAGGATGAAGAAACCATGACGACATCAGGGTCGAGAAGAGGTCCTAGGATAACATCTCGAAAGTATGACCAACATCGTCTAATTTCCAATGATTCCCCTGAGCACTATTATCCCTCTCAGAACCGCCAATACTCTCTTGCTCCACCTGAGTATGTTTTCCAATCACCAAGAAACCCGATAAAGCGAGCACATCATCGAAAAATCTCCACCAGCCTCCACAAAATTTTCAAGTGCCCTACAACCCACATCCAGGAAAGGGGTATAGAGGAGAACAAAGGTTTAAAGAAAATTTTACACCAATAGAAGAGTCTTATGCAAGCTTGTTTGAGAAATTAAAGCATTATGACATGATTGCACATATTCCTCCAAATCATGTGGATCCACGTGCAAGAAGCTTTGACCCTTATAAAAGGTGTGAATACCATTCCAATGCCCAGGGGCATGATGCTAAAAGTTGTCAGAATTTGAAAAGAGAAATAGAAAGGATGATCCAGGAAAATCTGATTGTGATCACAGACAGTGACACCCAGAATATCACGCAGAATCATTTACCTACACGTGATGATGCACACTTTATGGGGATGATGCATGGTGACAGGGAGTATGAGAATCCTCTCGGGAACTTGCTGACTGAAGTTAATGATTTTGAAATTGGAGAAAGCTCTGCTGATTGTGATAAGTAAATGTGTGGCTAAATGTCAAGCTTAGCAATTGAAAAGTCATTCCCTCCTTACTAGGAAGGAATAATGGTAGCTTGTTTTGATGTTTTTTCTATTATCTGGGTTATTTTAGGGTTGTGATCCAGATTTTATTTGTTATATTGAGTCAAACCTTTATATCCCTCTTTTCTGTTTGTGTGAGTCTTGTCTATCTGTTTTATTGTTATTTTCATTATCCGGGTTATTCTGGGGTTGTAACTCAGATATTTTTTGTCTTGTTGTTAAGCTCTTCCATCCTTTACTCAATGAAATAAAATTTGTCCTTTTGTGTCATTCCATGCTTAGTTCTTTTCTCTCTAGTTTTAGTGATATGACATGCATGCAGAAATTTTGGCCAGATCTTAAAAAACTGATTTAGTCTTGAATGAGATAAGTGAGAAAGAGACACTTTTGAGGATGAATAAAGAGTTGAAATACTTTAGAATTAAGGTCGAGTAAAATTCACCTTCAATTCATTGTGAAGATCGGGCTTGAGGATTTTTTATCAATTGAAGCTTGGTCGAAAGTTTGACATTAATGGACGGAAAGTGTCTTTCGACCACGACACCAAGAAAATAGACATGTTCATCAATGCTATGATCGCGTAAAGATAATATGTTTTGGCATTCTCGAGGCCAGGAGGCCCTTTTTCTGTTATCTAAACACTTTATGCCCTTCTCTACCCCTTTTTGAGTCGGTGTCATTTTTCTTTGACCACCCTCTTTTGGAATCATGTTTAAAGTTAAAAGTAAAAAAAATGAAAATGAAAAAGAAATGAACTCTTAGAAAGTTAAGTAAAAAAAAAGAAGAGAAAAACAGTCAAAGGTCCATGCCCCCAAAAAATAAAAGGTGGGGAAACCTGTTTCAAAAAAAAAAAATTGAAAGAAAAACATTAGAAAAAGAAAGAAAGATGAAAAATAGTTAAGTCAGATGTTTGAACTACGTTAGACCTGATTCCTAAAAAAAAGAGGATACATAGGCAACCTTACACAGATCGGTCCAACCAAATAAGATTCAAAAGAAAAAGAAAAAAAAATCCAAAAAAATCCCCAATAGCTAAAACTAGGGCAGAAATTTTATTTCACTTTTGAAAGAGTCGATTCCAAGAGTTCTAAGCCTACAACCCTTCATTTTGAGTCTACTTTGAGCCTTCATGCTGACCTCCTTTCCAACCCTATCCAAAAACCTTCCAAATAAAGACCTCCCGATATGCCTTCAAGAATGCTAAGAGAAGTATGCAATGATCAACGACTGTCATGCGACATAAAACACTGTCAAGTTGCTCACAAAAGAAAAAGAAAAAAGAAAAAGAAAAAGAAAAAGAAAATGAGAGAGTCTTACTAGTGAAAACCCTCACGGGCACTGTAAGGCGATGGTAAATAGAGAAAATAAATGAGAGTCTTGTTGGTGAAAACCCCTCGGGGAACCACTGGCCGAAAGTGAGTCGTGAAGCTGATGCGAAGAATTGACGCGAACAAGCCCGACCTCAAAGGTCATAAGAATAGTAAAAGGAAAGATTGGATTAGTTTGATAGATCGGTCGTTAAGTCCAAAATGCATGTCATGATCACTAAGGCTAGTTACCGCAAAGTAGAAAAAAAAGAGAAAAAAAAAACTCTTCCTTCTGTCGTTCCGACAGGGGCATTGCTTGTTAATACTTGTTTCTTCGCATCATTGTGTCATTCACTCTGAGTCAGTCCTTTTCAAAACAAGCAAGAAAGGATTTCAAAATCTCTACCAGTTTTTCAGTTGCACAAAGCAAATTTGGCCAGCACATTCAATTGTTACAGTCAACATGCCTCGAGGGTTCATGAAAATGGTTTCCCCCAAAAAGACTTTTGCCAGCCTACTTGGCACAAGCAAAGATTACTGGTGATTCCCTCTGACAATCAAATTGCTCCAAAAGGCAAGAAGTCATTCAAGATATCAGAAAAGGTCGTCTAAGCAAAGATCTCCTGTTGGTAAGTATGACTGAGCCACAAATACAAATGGTACCGGGTGTGAAATAATCAGAGTTGGTGCAGAACAAAAGTCTCTTGAGGAAGACTCAAGATGATTGAGCAAAAGCCAAGCTACCCAGGACTCAAGGCCACAAACCGACCACCACTTCTTAAAACTGACAAAATTTTCTTTGTTTGAAACAGGAACAAAGCAGTGCAACGAAAGTGGTTCAAAAAAAAAAGAAAGAAGAGAAGAGCCGAAAAAGGGAAGTTTCTCAAATCTTTACCTTTATTTGTCTTGCTACTGTGCACAAATGTTGCCATTGCTCTTCACATTTTTCCTCCTAGGATAAAAATTCCTAGTCTGATGGATTTTCTCCCAATAAAAAATCTTAGTCTGATGAACTTTCTCCTAGGATCAAAATCTTAGTCTGATGAACTTTCTCCTAAGATAACAAGAAAAAAAAAGACCTAGTCTGATGAACTTTCTCCTAGGATCGAAATCTTAGTCTGATGAATTTTTCTCCTAAGATAGAAAACCTAGTCTGATGAACTTTCTCCTAGGATAAAAATCTTAGTCTGATGAATCTTTCTCCTAAGGTAATAAAAAACCCTAGTCTTATGAACTTTCTCCTAGGATAAAAATCTTAATCTGATGAATCTTTCTCCTAAGATAATAAAAAACCCTAGTCTGATGAATCTTTCTCCTAGGATAAATGTCTTAGACTGATGAATCTTTCTCCTAAGATAATAAAAAACCCTAGTCTGATGAATCTTTCTCCTAGGATAAATGTCTTAGACTGATGAATCTTTCTCCTAAGATAAAGAAAACCTAGTCCGATGAATCTTTCTCCTGGGATAAACATCTTAATCTGACGAATTTTTCTCCTAAGATACAAAAAAAAAGGATAAACGTCTTAGTCTGATGAATCTTTCTCCTAAGATATATATAAAAAAAAAAAAAAAACTAGTCTGATGAACTTTCTCCTAGGATCAAAATCTTAGTCCGATGAATCTTTCTCCTAAGATAGAAGACCTAGTCTGATGAACTTTCTCCTAGGATCAAAATCTTAGTCTGATGAATCTTTCTCCTAAGATAATAAAAAAAAATGACCTAGTCTGATGAATTTTCTCCTAGGATCAAAATCTTAGTCTGATGAATCGTTCTCCTAAGATAATAAAAAAAAACCTAGTCTGATGAATTTTTCTCCTAGGATACATGTCTTAGTCTGATGAATTTTTCTCCTAAGATAAAGAAAACCTAGTCTGATGAATCTTTCTCCTAGGATAAACGTCTTAGTCTAATGAATCTTTCTCCTAAGATATAAAAAAAATAAAAAAAAATAAATGAAAAAAAAATCCTTCTTAATTCATTTTAGCATAGGTACACAATTCAATAGTCTCATTTTCCAACATAGGGTCTCCAATCCCTAGTTGATTTTATTTTTTAGACATAGGGTCTCCACTCCCTAGTCTTCTTTTCCAACATATTCCAACATAGGGTCTCCAATCCCCTAGTTGATTTTATTTCTAGACATAAGGTCTCCACTCCCTAGTCTTCTTTCCAACATAGGGTCTCCAATCCCTAGTTGATTTTATTTTTTAGACATAGGGTCTCCACTCCCTAGTCTTCCTTCCAACATAGGGTCTCACTCCCTATCAGACACCGGCATAACCTGGTGATCTCTTCTTTTCCTGACAACGACATAACTCGTTGATCATTTCCAGACACTGGCATAACCCGGTAATCTCTCTCCTGAAAATAGCATAATCTGTTCAACTTTTCCCAGACACCAGCATAACCTGGTGATCTCTTTCTTGACAACAGCATAACCTATTGATCTTTCCCCAGACACCGGCATAACCTGGTGATCTTTTCTTGACGACAACATAACCTGTCGATATTTTCCAATATAGGTCTCCAATCCCTAGTTGATTTTACCTTTTAGGCATAGGGTATCCACCCTCTAGTCTGCATTCACTCCAGGTACACAATTCCCAGATTTTCATTGCTTTCAATAATAAAGTAGCATAGATTTTATTGCAATAACTCGCGAAGTTTTCCTGGTGAAAACTGGGGCAGAAAATTTCGTTCGTTTGTTTTTTATTTTGCGCAGATTACAATTTAGGACAATGAATTCGAGACGACCAAAAGAAGATGTTTCAATTCAGAATAAAAGAAAAGAATAAAAGAAAAGCGTTGAACCCCAAAGTACATAAGCGAAAAAGATGTAGACTGCTCAAGATAGATTGAAGTCACAAGCTATGCATGTCCATTCTTGATCCGAAAAAGCTGTAGAAGAATGAACTAGCACCTGCAGCTAACAAGCATCAAGATTCATATCAGAGTCTGCATGATGAACCAGCCAAGACTCAAGACCAAGCTTTAAAAGACTCATAGATAGGAATATTGTAACTCGTAGCTGATAGGCTTAGTTAGTCTTTTCTTTTTGATTTTGATGTAATAACGGGACCGCGAACCGGAGCCTCGACGGAACGTCACCTCACTCGAGTCTCTCATCCTCTACAACTCATCATTCCATCACTCTTCTTGAACTACACGCGAAAAGATTCCCTTATAACCCGGGATATGTAGGCTGTCCAAAACCAGGACTCGGTCAGATTCTCCTTTATTTTAGTTTTAGGTCTCTCCAAATAAGAGTCGGGTCAAAAAACCTGTCTCGTCGTTTTTTACCTGAAAACTCTTCGCGTTTCCAGTCAAAGAGGGGGAGCTGTAGACATGTAATTTTTGACCCTCCCCGAAATTTTACCCATATTAGCATTTTAATATTTAGTTTAGGTCTAATATCGCTATTTTAACTAGTTTTTACTTTATTTTATCGCAAAAACTAAAATTATAAAAAAAATAGTTTCATGTTGTAGTCATACTATTTTACTATGATTTTTATTTTTATATAATCTTTAAAAAATATCAAAAAAAAATATATAGTTTCAGCTTTAATTCTTAGTTTTATTTTAAACATAATAATTTATTAAAGTCAATTAAGAATAATTTAACATATTTATAAAATACATTATATCATTGTAGTCTTCTTAGCCCAAACCTAAAATCCACCAAGACCTGGACCCAACCCAATTACCAAGCCCATTCCCTTTAGCCCAATACCCACTAACCTAATACACCCTATCTATACATAAGGACACAATTTTTGAAATACAGACCACAACCATCTCCCTACCAGCCGCCAGACTTCTCTATCTACCACTAACCATATAGCCGGCCAAGTGGCAGGTAAACAACGAAGTCGTCGCTAACCTCCATCAAACACGGTCAGCCGCCCACCCATCACCAACAGAACCAGCGACCACACACACACGCGCGCACAATAAGAGGAACAAAAGAACGGACAAGAACAAAGGGGAACGAAAATCCAAGGAGCAACAAATTTCAATGCTTCATCTCCCATTTTCTTGTCCGTTTACAAGAACTTAGATGAAGCAGCCATTTTCTATATTAGAGCCAAGGTTAAGATAATATTTTTGGTATAGTATATTACGAATATCACATAAAAGAAATGGAGATTATTCAACATTTGAGCGATTGAGGTGCCGAATTTTGTTCGGATTTGTTGTCGCCCGTCGTTTCAGTCGCGATTCCCGGCAGATTCTTGTTGTTGTTTTCTCGCTCAAATTTTGGAGTCAAGTTCTGTGTAGTTGCTGATTTTTATTTCTGTTGAGTCGAATTGTCGGAGTCGGAACTGTTGTACCTCTTGATTTTTTCTAAAGATTTAGATTTGCCAGGTTCATTCTTACCTTAGCATTCTTCACTTTGTTTAAGTAATTTGAATCTACCATTTGATTTGTGTGCTCAATTTCGTTTGTTAAGTATTTTGTCCATGAATGAATTTGAGTGTGCAAAAAAAAATGAGTGACATAATTCTTTGTTGTGCTTGGATCCTGAAGCTGTGCTTTTGGTGAAAAATTGATTAAGTTTTAATAAGATCATCATGTATTCAATTGTTTTGCTTAATAATTTCATGTGATAGGTTTCATTTAGTTGTCTTATCGTGTTATTGAATCAACGAATTGCTTTAGTGTTCTGTTGAGGCAATTTGGTAAGTATTGGCGTGGTTATATGAGTATTCTGATGTTGGATGGAGATTGAATATTGCCTCAAATAGGCATTTTTAATCGTCATGACCATAGTCATGACTATATAATTTACACTCGGGTGGGGAAACTCATGTCCCCGGCTCTAACTCAAAACAATAATAAAAATCACATATTGTAATTGTGGGTGCATTTCATGTGGTGCAATTACAATGTGTCCAAAAACAAACAAGTGCACGACATAGTGACTTGTTCCAAAAATAATTTCATAAATATTAAAAAGCGGCTAAAAAGTAAGAAGGCTAAAAATGCACAATAGGTTTAAAATATGTAAATAAATAGATAATTAGGCAAAATATTAATAGTTAAGCGACCGTGCTAGAACCACGGAATTCGGGATTGCCTAACACCTTCTCCCAGGTTAACAGAATTCCTTACTCGGATTTCTGGTCGCAGACAAATTAAAACATAGTCAAAATTTCCTCAGTTTGGGAATTCAATAAATTAATGGTGTCCCGGAAACACCGTAAAAAATCGGGGTGGCGACTCTGAAATAATAATAAATCCCAAAATCAAATAATGTCACTTTAATTGGAAAAACTCCTTTATTACCCTTTCATTACTTTGGGGGTAGGGAAAAATGAGGTGTGACAGTTGTTGGTGCTGCTATAAAACTTCAATTCATGTGATGTTTGCCATAAATATGTTTATCAGATTATTTAAAAATAAATTATAAATAATTTCGTAAGTTAGTAGACAAAAACTTCAGCTCTAGAGCTGAATTTCGCAAGTTACAAAACAAAAACTAGAGAGTTGAAGTCCGCCAGTTACAAAACAAAAATTTCAGCTCTAGAGCTGAAGTTTCCAATTACAAAAACAAAAACTTCAGCTCTAGAGCTGAAGTTCGCCAGTTATAAAAACAAAAATTTCAGGTTTAGAGCTGAAGTTCGCCAGTTACAAAAACAAAAACTTCAGCAATTACAACCAAAAACTTTATCAAATAGAGAACAAAATTTCAGCTCTAGAGCTGAAGTTCGCCAGTTACAAAACAAAAACTTCAGCTCTAGAGCTGAAGTTCGCCAGTTACAAAAACAAAAACTTCAGTAATTACAAACAAAAACTTCATCAAATAGAGAACACAACTTCAGCTACTATGCTTAAGTTCATCAATTACAAACAAAAACTTCAGCACACTTGGCTCAGCACACTTGCTGCATCAGGCCCGTCTATTAGAATGCTGAAGTTTTGCGTGATTGCCTTTGCTACTTCAGCCCTGTATGCTGAAGTTATGCGAAAAAGCGGGTATACTTGCATTTTTTTTGCAAAGCGAGCACAAGTTAAAACGTGACACAAAAAGCGGGTATAGATGCAAATGTCCCTTTTTTCGATAATCAAGAAATATTTGAAGTTTACTGCCGCAAGATTCGAAACTCTTTTTCTTATAGCATAAAAGATATTTATTTATTTATAATAACTAGAGTACGGGTGATAGAGAACTACCGTCATTACAAGTGCCTCGAAACTTTCCTTACACAAATAAAGCCTTCCTGATCTTTGTGATACGCATGTATTACTGGTTCAAGAGGTAAAATAAAAGTACATAATTTATTATAACTAGGTTGCATAAGAGCTTCCTTTGCCAAAAGATGTGCAACACTGTTTCCTTCACAAAAGTTATGCTTCACCACTATCTCTTCCATTTGCATTGCCTTCTCCACCTGCAATTATAGATTAAATCTCTGTGGTGTCCGTCTCCAGTTCGATTGGTAATATTTTTTCCTTGACAATGAGTTGAAGTACATGCTATAATGTTTGTAATTCTACTTGAGTTGGCGTTGCTGCATGTGTTTTCTTGTGGTACTCCATTTTCCACTGGCCCTTGTTGTCTTGTATGACTCCGCTTATTCGTCCCTGTAGGCTATCACTTTTAAAAGCACCATCAATGTTGATTGTGTACCAACTCTTTGGAGGAGCCTATCGATTGATGCTAATATTTTTTATTTTTAAGTTATTAGTAGTAGGACTAGAAGTTAATACTTTATATTCAATCGTTCGGTCAATAATCAATATTCGAACCTCAGTAGATAATGAAATTGTCGTCTATTTTTTTCTCGGGAAAATGGTCAAATACACCCTTCTATTTTTCAATATTGTCTATATTTAACCTTCGCTATACTATCCGGCTAAATTTACCCCTACTATTATACTATCCAGCAAAATTTACCTTTACCATCAGTAAACTTTTAAAAATTACCTCTCAATCCGTTAGGTGACCCTGAATCTCCAAAATCATTTTGATTAAGTCACTTATTCTTCTTCTTGATCCATTTTTTTCAGAAATTACTATTTATGTGAATGCTAAAGGTACTGATTACACATATTATTCATGAATATTTTAATTATCAACTTCTCTTCTTGTGATAATAAGTTTGGACCTGGTTTAAAATTTTAATTGTTTTTCAACAATATACATACCGTATAATTTAATGAGTCTATTTATTATGTATTATATGCAGATGATCATCATGTATATTCGAATATATTTTGTTATTGTCTGGTACATTCGATCGACTATCTTAAGAGTGCATAATACGTAGGCATTTGATTAAAGAAAATTTGAATTCGATAGTGTAAAGTCTCCAAGGAACTTCAACTTTTATCACTAATACTTGCAAAGTCTCCATACATTTGGTGCAGCGAATTCATTTAAAGTTGGGATGTTGTAAATACTTTTGGAATTTAGACAAGCTACCTAATATAGATTCTTCAATTTACTAATGTTTACTAACTATTTTATTATTTTAATATTTCTTTCTCATATTTTTTTTCCAACTAAAAAAATGTGTAAATACCAATTATTTCAAAATAGTAGATCCAGAAAAAGAATAAGTGATTTAATTAAAATGATTTTGGAGATTTTGGGTCACATGACGGATTGAGAGGTAATTTTCAGAAGTTTGTTGATGGTAGAAGTAAATTTGGCTGGTAGTATAACGGTAAGGGTAAATGGGCGAATAATATAACAGAGTATAACTGTAGACAATATATAAAAGTAAAGGGATATATTTGGCCCTTTTCCCTTTTTTCCGGCGCTTAAATATTGCGTAAGTTTTAACCGTAATAAAGTTTGAATTTTAATGTACACCTACACACCCATCACGCTATTACCGCCACTAAAAATGTCAGGACCATACCAACTTTAACTTAATTAAGTTATATATATGCAGCATAATTAACAATTATCAAAACTCAAGATGATATTAGCGAACTGTTTCTTCAGTTAGCAAAGTTATGGCTTTTGCTTTTCATTTTCTTAGTTAAGGGAGATGCTTTTTGTTGAAAGATTTATAAGAAATATTTTATAAATGCTTAAATATGTCAGAAATATTACAAAACCATAGAAATGCCTTTTAAGGCATTTTGATTACCAAGTTTAGCCAACTTGGTATCTATACTATCCGAAATTGTTCTCACAATATATGTTCCTTCTCTATCAGGACGAACTATAGATTCTACGAACTATAGAGCATTAAACACATGCAATCGAGAATTAATGTGTCAAGAGTGGAATAACCATGTTCAAGAATTCTGATTAAGTGGAATAGATTTAAATTCACTACTAGCTGGAGTCCTTCCATAAGAGCTGAAAGTTATCGGACCTGCATAAGCACATTTGAAAAAACCAACTATCCAATCGCCATTATAATTTCTAAGAACACCACCAAGGCCACAATACAATAAATTTTCCTTTATAAGTACCATCAATGTTCAGTTTGTACCAACCAGGAGATGGTTTATACCACTTAACATTCAGAATTTTTATTTTTGACAAATTGGATTCTCTTTGTGAGAAATTTATATTCAATGACATGCCTGATAACGCTAGAGGGACTAAGAGAACCTACCATATTATTCTGGTTATTATTATTTCTATTGATCCACAAGCTCCAAATTCGGGAGATGCTATTACTATATAGCTTCGTCTCATTTAATTTACTTCTACAACAATAACAACAACAACAACAACATACCCAATATTGTTTAATTTAACTTTTACTAAACAATAAAAAAATTTATTTAATGTCTGCAGGGTTAACTTTAAAGATTTATCCGAATGTTCAATGAGCGTCACAAAAGAACATTGTGAAAGTCGCATGACATGATCAGTTTTCTGGTATCAAATATTGGTCCCGAGAAGAAAAAAACGACAAAAACAAAAATAAGAGTACTAATGTTCACTCACAAAAAATAAGTGTATTCGAAATGAACCATGAAAAATATTCACCCTACAAAACTCAAATTTGACCTATTCACATTTTCAAGGACGGAGGAGTAATCACACTGAAATATCTCAAAATCATCCTAAAGATGGAATATTTTAGGTATTCAAGTGATCTAATTCAAGAGTAGTAGTTAGCAACAAAAAAATTCAAGAGTAGTTAAGGGGAGGCATAAAGTGCTTATCTCAATACCTGCTAAACTTATTTTCATCCAAGTAACAAAATTAAGATAAAGAGATGATTAAAGCATTCACCTGAAAAAGTAAATAACACACAGTAGAAACAGATAATAGTTCTGTATTCTTGATGCAAAATTCTCGCAGCCAGCAAAACTAATACTCTGCGACTCTTAATAAGACAGCAATCTGATATCCAAAAACTTAAATCAACCATCAAAACGAGAATCTCAAACTATTCAAAGGCTCTCCTACACGATAGCATTAGCAGCACTTGCAATCCTAGGCCACAGATCAGCACACTCTTTCCCGATTGGCCCTGTAATTGCAGATCCTACAAAACAAAAACAGAAAACATGATAATCTTAACACAGACAGCTCATAAAATCTGAGTTACAAGACATTAGCCATATCACAAGGTGTCCCTACAGCAAATCACAATCCATAAACTAGCAAATTTCAAAATTTGCCGAAGTACTTGTGGCAGCGAAGACAAATGGCTCATGAAAATTTACATAGAATGATTTCAGGCATTGAACTTATGCTAGTTAATTACCAAAAAACCGTCAATCAGTGCAATTTGGTCTAGAAAAAAGGAGTGCAAGTAAATAAATTAAGTTACCTTTCATTTCGCCCTTGGGGTTCACAATTACACCAGCATTATCTGTATTGGGAAAAAGCAAAGCATCAGAAGACAAGTTGTAATATCCGCTTTAATACACTTGCAAAAGCTGCTCAAAATATTTCAAATACAACAGTCCCATTAGCAATTACGTGCAACTCAAGTATCCAACACATATAAACACACAGCGAGAACAGAAGACATAGCACTCCTCACTTTGCAGTTTGCCCCAACTTTTGCAGCAAAAAAGATAGTACTAATTGCATATAAGGTTCATAAGTCATACCAAGATGTGTTTAGTACAAAAAATGTTTCTCTGTAGAATGATTTTACTTGCTACCTTAATCTGTAAATTCACTAATAAATATATTTTCACCAATGAGGAATAAACGATTTCCTCACTAGCAAGGAAAAGTTACTTATCCCCCACAAATATAGCAACTCTAGCTCTAGATTATTTGCTTAAACCAACATAGACTTGCAATATTCTCATTCTTTAATACTCAATTATTTAGCCTAACCACTAACCTCCTAGCCTACCATTGCCCCTGTCATAAACTTATCTCACCCCTATTAACAATGAAAAATTATCTAACACATGATTCTCAGATTAGAACACTCTCCACCAACCTACAGAAAACACATAAAAAATGAAACTACCAGGAGAATCGCATACTTCATAATAATTTCACATCATAAGGGCCATGCTGTAATATATTCAGTAAATTTGTTTCTTTTTACAAGGAAAAGAGAAAGTGAGCGTAAAAATGTAATGGCATTTGGAGGCGAATTTGTGACCGAAAGAGACTAAGTGGGTTAGCTTCTAGAAAGCGAAAATTGGCTCAAAAGAGAGGATCAAAAATCACTTTTCAGAAGAAAAAAGACCCACTTAGAACAGCAACAAATCCGTACTATGATGTCATTTTTCGTTTGTTGTTTCAGGCTTTAGATTTGAAGGGCACCCCACAGAAAACCTGTAAGTATTTCAGAGCTATTATTCAGAAGCTCTCCCCTATTTTGCAACCCAAAGCCCGATTTTGCATTCTCTCAAATAATAAAACCCAACAATTTATAAATGAAGAAGTACACTGTAAATTGATCAGAACTTTTCAAAACAACAACCAGGTTTCGAATGGTGTTAGCTTGCATCTCAATGGAGTAATTTTTTTTATGAAGCAGTTCATGGTGTAATATATAATCAACAAACCAATGATTAAAAGTTGCATTATTTTTCACAAGACAGCCTCATAATTGATGGAAAATATATATTTCCAAATTACAGACAACAAAATCAATTAACTATCTTAAAATATACCTTCGAAGTACATGAAAACACCATCCTTTCGGCGCCATGGCTTGCGTTGACGAACAACAACAGCTGGCATAACCTTCTTTCTGAGATCAGGCTTTCCCTTCTTCACTGTAGCCATGACCATGTCACCCACACAAGCTGACGGCAACCTGTTAAGCCTTCCTTTGATACCTTTCACCGAAATGATGTAAAGGTTCTTTGCACCAGTGTTATCGGCGCAGTTAATGGTAGCTGCCACCGGCAAACCCAGTGACATCCTGAATTTGTTCCCCGCGGAACCTCCGCGACCTTAACAAATATACATTTACAGAAATAGAACATATAAATTAGATTGAATAAGTTATGGATTGAAACGTAAATTAAATCGAACAAAATTATAGTTGAAA
Organism: Nicotiana knightiana; assembly: GCA_005239525.1. Taxonomy (NCBI): domain Eukaryota; kingdom Viridiplantae; phylum Streptophyta; class Magnoliopsida; order Solanales; family Solanaceae; genus Nicotiana; species Nicotiana knightiana. The sequence continues at coordinate 36,699 of ML426833.1, read as the reverse complement.
TAGAGATATGATTGGGCGATTTACCTCTCTTCGACATTGTTGACGGCCCTGCGCAGCTGCTCCTCTTTCTGTTTATGCCTCCAAAACCCTAAGAATGAGAGGAACTGAAGGAGCTAGGCTTTTATATGCAGCTTGTATTTGCAAAAAGTGTTTTAGGTTACTGGGCCTTGGTCCTTTGCTCTCTCTTGAGCTGGTTAGGCCCATTTGAGATTGAAGTTAGGGATCTTTACCCAAATACCCGAATATATTTATTTTTTACTTTTTCTAGTCATACACATAGATTATACATATATAGATTATATATTGAATATACATAATTATACACATATAATACATAAATTATGCATATATTATACATCTCCCGCTATTGTTAGTTTAAGCAATTGAATAAACAGTTATTTTGGTTAAATCTTCTTGAAGTTAAGGCATGTTGCCGAGTTTGGCCACACGACTGGCTTTTCCCTTCTTGAAAATTAATCAAAATAGTCGTCCGTTCAATCGCGCAAATTAAAATAAATTGGTGTATAATTGTGTATAATTTATATTGGTTAAAAAATATGAATCTGAATGGTTATTTACCTAAAAATGCCTTTCTTCTTTAATATTTTTATGTGTGTGCGCGCGTACGTGCATATGTGTGTTCATTAAGGAAAAACACATCAAACCACCGAAGCTGTAAAGATGTTCACCCAAAATCGTCGAACCCCCAGATATCAATACTATGCAAATAGAGGAATCCACACCTCCTCCAACTTTCCAACAAAAATTAGTCAGCAATTATCCAACTGTTGTCTTAGGACAATCCAGCCTTCTCCCCCAAAATCTACTGGACTACACTGACGAAATTGTGTATAATTGTGTATAATTTATATTGGTTAAAAAATATGAATCTGAATGGTTATTTACCTAAAAATGCCTTCTTCTTTAATATTTTTATGTGTGTGCGCGCGTACGTGCATATGTGTGTTCATTAAGGAAAAACACATCAAACCACCGAAGCTGTAAAGATGTTCACCCAAAATCGTCGAACCCCAGATATCAATACTATGCAAATAGAGGAATCCACACCTCCTCCAACTTTCCAACAAAAATTACTCAGCAATTATCCAACTGTTGTCTTAGGACAATCCAGCCTTCTCCCCCAAAATCTACTGGACTACACTGACGAAACCACCTCACAACACAACCAAGCAGATGACTTCATACCAATATCATTTGCGGACAAAAGCAGGTTGTATCTCCCATGGCAATACTCGGTCATTGTGAAAGTTTTTGGTCGGAAAATAGGACACCAAATCCTAAAACAAAAGTTAACTGCCCTATGGAAACCTTCTGAAGATCTACCTCTCATTGACCTGGGACATGATTTCTTCCTCATTAAATTTCAACAGGAAGACAACATGATAAGGGCTCTCCATGATGGTCCATGGTTTGTCTTCAACCATTTTCTCTCAGTACGAAGATGGGAGACGAAGTTCATCGCTATCCGCACAACTTACCTACTATGCAATATGGATAAGGCTGCTTGAACTCCCAACTGAGTTATGACCTTGAAATCCTCCAGCGAATAAGCTCAAACGTGGGGAAGCTACTCAAGGTCGACTCGTGCACTTCCTCTACATCTAGAGGACGTTACGCGCGAGTATGTATAGAAGTCCCTATAGAAAAATAATTAAAATCTTTTGTCTACATTGGGTCACATAAACAGCAAATCCAATATGAGGGGATTAACCTATTATGTACTTTATGTGGAAAACTAGTCCATAACCCAGCCTCCTGCCCGGCATACACCATAACTTCACCAACAATACCCCCAAACCCATCACCTCCCCTTTCACCTCACTTGGCAGTACCAAATAGCCATTCCAGTCTACCCACAACAATGGCCTCACTAGCAGACCATACATGGAAGATATTGGTCTTCAATCCTAAGAAATCACACAAAGGCAAGAGCTTTAGGCATCCACCTACTGAGTTCGAAACCAATCACAACAGCATGCGCACTATCTCCCCCCAATCAGGTAAGGGTGTCTTTACAGTGGGGCCCACAGGTAAGTTTCCTAACCCCATATATCTCTTAATTCAAATATTATCGGTATTAACACTAATGCTTCTGATAATCTCTCCCAAGAGCCTAAAAAGGATACTATTAAACTTTCTAGCAATTTTAATTAGTTACAATCTCGTAATGATGACCTAGAAAACACTAAACATTCCACACCTACTGCCAATGTTCCAACTCATACACCCAAATTGCCTATGCAACAACCAGTTCCTCTACACGTGGAATCCATAACCCCCACCACCATTTGCACCAATCAAATTCCTGCCACGTCATATTCCAACCAACTGGCTCCCATAATGGAATATTCGAATCCTGTATTCCCAACCCAACAAAACCAGATGCCCAGCCCACAAGCTAACGCTACCCAAGATCCTAGCCCAATCACTCCACCAAAACCACAAATACACTCAAGCACCATATCGAATTCCCATTCTCCAAGTTCCCATAATACTAATCATGACCCATCCCACTCCCATGTGTCTGCTAGCCCAAAAGCCTCCTCAGAAACTTCACCGCCTCATGTCCAACAACCCATTTCAAATATAGTTCCCCACCCAGACATTGAAGACTATAATCCTACACAACATACACGGCATAATGAATCCCCATCCCCAAGACTGTCCCTACCCAAGTATTCATCTCCACCATAACCCTTTCCTCCTTATCACCAAATACCTCAAATGCCTTACACCATGCAGAATTCAAACCTCCCTACCCAGTACCGTCAGATCTTCACATCGACAAGTTTGCAATCTCTTGCTCCAGCTCAATCATGGCTAGAGATGGGATTGTTGGGCCATGCATTGACGTTCATGCTGGAAATCAATCACCAACCAGTCATCACAATGATACAGAACCCCTCCGACTTAGCACAAATAGTGACGGAGGGGATGATTCTAGGCTGGGACACCTTTACACAGTACCAATATTCACTGCCTCCTCCTCGGACATCTCCATTACCTGCACTTCCTCCTCAAATGGAGAGATGCCTTTCTATCCACTGCTATCCCAGGAGACCCACCTCATTCCTTGGCTTCACCAGCACGTAACCATCCATCACCCCATGCAATCTCCAGCTCCTCTCCTTGCTCAGAACCCGCCAGTCACCAGTCACATGAATCCAAGCAGCTCCTCATTCACCCCTCAACCACAGGAGGGGATGTCCTAACAAGAAATCTCGGCTTTAGCCGCAGAAATACGAGAAACTCGAACGGAGCTGATAGACCTAGATGAAATCCAGCTCTTTATCCTAAAGGAGCAGTATCAAAAAAAGCTATATCTTCGCTGCCCTCCAAATCTCAAAAAATGCCTAATCAAGCTTCGTCCAACTGTCAACCCCGACGTCAGCAAGTTTGCACTGATTCTTATACCAACTCTGATCCATTCCCAACCCAGGATTGCATAGATGAACCAACTAGTACCACTCTCGCCCCCACTCCCCAATAATCATCTTAAAATGAAATTCATAATATGGAATTGCCGGGGAGCTCATTCATCTGACTTCACTACTATATTACCATCGTCCGACTCTAGTTGTCCTCCTAGAAACTCACTTGCAAGACCACCAATCATTGCGTGATGATTTTTCCTTCACTAGTATGGCATCAGTGGCGGCTGAAGGTAACTCCGGGGGTATAGCAGTATTGATCACGCTCAACTATGTCTAATAAAAGACTAAACGGGCGTTGCAAATATAATCCAGGGTATTATGCCCAGAGTCGATCCCATAGGGAATTTACGTATCAATCAAGTCTTTAGAATACACAACTTTTACTCAATCAATTCTCTCAAGACTTTTTAATATAAATTGGTGATGTTTTACTAATTCTACTGACAATAATAATAACTAGCAATTACTAACAATGTGTTGTAAACAATGATGATAAAGGTCTAAGGTTATGGTTTCCCCCGTTGGTGAACTTACTTCTCGGATACTTCTTATAGTTTGATTAGTTGTCTCTATCAATCATGAACACTCTATCTACCATAAATCTCTCTCAAGTAATTATGATAATTTACTAGACGCACTCTCTCAAGTTACGCTAGCTAGATTGCATTACAGTTCACTTTAGATTGCACCCGAGGTATCGTTATCTCTAATCCAACCTCTAAACCCTCGGTTATGACTTTCGTCTATACTCCGGGAGTGATGTTGTTCAAACAACTACCTAAATATGCACTCTCTCTCAAGTAGATACATAATAAATAGGAACAGCTAATTGAGGCCCTTTCAATCAACTACAACAAGAACGTAGTTGAACAAATAGAGATAAATCAACCAAACAAAACTATATTAATAACACAAGAAGTTTATCCCCAACGGGTTCTACCAAAACCCTAGATTAAAGAAGTTAGCTAGACATGTTCATAAGAATCAAACCCAAAATAAATTGCATAATTGAACTACAAAATAATGAATAGAAGATGTAAAAATCAATGTTTTGTCTCTTCAATGGTTTTCTCTCTTTGAATCCCTTGAATCCTTTGAATTCTCTGAATTCCCTCCCTCAAGTTGTGTTTACGGGGTCTATTTATATGTTTAGGACGAACCCTAACGTGTAGGAGACTTCTATTCCAACCGGGAAACACTTAAACTCGTCAAAACTCGAATTTAGCCGGAACAGGGGCCTGGCGTTTGGGCCCTAACGCCTGGCTAACGCCAGGCTAAGGCTGGTGTTTCAGCTCTAACTCCTGGCTAACGCCAGGCAGGGTCAGGCGTTTCAGCTCTGGCGCCCGACTATAGCCCGGTGCACTCCTCCTCGCCTTTTGAGCGTATTTTCGATGTATTTGCATCCATTTAGCTCGGTTTCCATCTCCAATCCATCTAGCCTCGCATCAAGTATTATGGGATGAATACCCCCTGTTAGTCGAAGAAATTGCCATCACCAACCAAGAGGTTCATTGCATGGTAGAGGTACTTTCTTTACATACAACGTTTTTATTTTCATCAATATATGCCAGCACTAACATAGATAATCGTAAATTACTATTGAAAAACTTAGCTAGAATCTCGGATAACTATAAAGGCCCTTGGCTAGTAGGGGGAGACTTCAATGAAGTCACCCGTGCCTCCGAGAAGTTTGGAGGTAGACAAATAAATAATACACGTGCTGACAACTTTTTAAACTGTCTAAACCACTGCCAATTACTTGACCTTGGCTTTAAAGGTAGTCGTTTCACCTGGTCTAACAATTGACGCCGCTCCGCCTCTATACTAGAACGTCTAGACCGTTTAGTAGCAAACTATGACTGGATTAATTTATTTCCTAATGCCCTTGTCCTACATCTCCCCCGTACTCATTCAGACCACTGTCCGCTACTCCTAAACCCCTTTAATCCAACTGGTGCTACGACTAAACTTTTTCGTTTTGAAACTATCTGGGCATCCCACCCAAGGCTCCGCCCTGTAGTCTCACGTGTTTCGCAGACAAATAATAACTCTCTTCTTCCTGCCATTACTAATTTCCAAACAGCAGTTCAACATTGGAATAAAAATACTTTTGGGAATATCTTTGCTAAAAAATGCAAACTACTTGCTAGAATATGGGGTTTACAATGCTCCCCTCACTTTCCAACTAGCAACTTCCTAATAAATCTAGAACGTGATCTAATAATAGACTATAATAATATTCTTAAATTGGAAGAGGACTTTTGGAAATTAAAATCACGTATCCAATTGCTATATAACGGGGACGCCAACACTAAGTTCTTCCACCTTACTACTTTGCAATGTCGTAAACGCAACCGCATCACGGCCTTACGTGACACAGTTGGAAATTGGACTTATGACACCACTGTCATAAAGGACACAATTCTCTCTCACTTTAGCAAACTATTTAGTACAGAACATATTCTTTCCACTACTAATTTCTTTCCAAATTCCACCTCTTCTTGACCACTAGGGAATCCCAATCCCTAATCCGGCCTCTTCAACCTGGTGAAGTGCTCCAAGCTATCAACTTCTTTAAACTGTTTAAATCTCCAGGTCCAGATGGCCTTCATCCATACTTCTATCAACATCACTGGACTGAAATACAAGACTCTATCATTTCCTTTTGTAATAAATTTTTCCACACATATGAGATACCGCCTGACATCAATTCCCCATACATCTGTTTGATTCCTAAAAGTAAAAATGCTAACTCTTTAAATCAGTTTAGACCTATTGGCTTATATAATACCAACTATAAAATTATCACTAAAATCCGTATTAAACAGCTGCTTCAAAAGTTAATAGGACCAACCCAATCCAGCTTCCTACAACACCGTAGAGCAGCTGACAACGATATTATTGTCCAAGAAATTCTAGACTACTTTCAGAGATCTAAGGGTTAAAAAGGCCTCATGATTCTCAAATTGGATCTTGAAAAAGCATTTGACCGAATAGAATGGTCATTTATATATAAAATACTGATTTTCTTTAACTTCCCCAGGCTTCTAATTAAGTTAATTATGTCATGTGTTACTTCTACGATAGTCTCCATACTTTTTAACAGTTCAACTACAACCTCCTTTACCCCCACAAGAGGTATTAGGCAAGGCGATCCTCTCTCGCCTTACCTATATATTCTTTGCTTGAAAATGCTATCTAGGAGCATAACTGTAGCTGTAGACCATAACAATTGGGAACCCATACAAATTTCCACCTTGGGCCCCAAAATTTCTCACCCCTTCTTCGCATACGATATAATCTTTACTTCAAAAATCTCCTTCAAGTCGTGCCATACAATTATTGATCACATCAATTTCTTTACCAATATCTCAGGCCAGAAACATACCTTTGATAAGTCTCGCATTTTTTTCTCCAGAAACTGTTCACCTAATGACAAACAATTTATCCTCTCCTCCTTCCGTATGGCTGAGGGTACCACCTTTGGAAAATATTTGGGTTTCCCTATTTTTTTAAAGCGCCCCACCCAGTGTAACTACCAATTTATCTTGGATAACTTTAAAGCCAGACTAGCTGGATGAAAAACTAGATGCATGACCGAGGCGGGGAGAATGACCCTTATAAAATCAACCTTAAATACTTTACCCAACCATGTAATGCATCTCATATCTATTCCCACTATAGTCCTTACTAAAATGGAGAGGTACGAATGCAATTTTTTGCGGGGAACCACATCAAATCACAAAAAACTCCTCCTTCTTAAATGGGATAGAGTAACTACTCCCAAAACTTAATGGGGTTTAGGCATTCAAAATCTCTCCACAAAAAATCGTTCCCTTCAAGCAAGCACAACTTGGCGTCTATTTAATTCCCCCAGCACTCTTTGGGCCTCCCTACTGACACATAGATGCGCTAACCCTAGAAAACCTGTGAGTAAACCCTCTCGTACTTGGCGCTTCATAATTGCAGGATGGAACCACTGCCAAATGGGTCTCCAATGGATGCCTGCCACGGGATCCCATATCAAATTCTGCCACGAGAACCCCACAAAACCATTCACTCACTCATCTATGGCCTGTTAACAGCTGTCGAAGCATGTGCACCAATTGCCTCCTATCGTACAAACAATAACTGGAACTTCTCCTCTCTATCATTTGTCCTGCCTAATCAAATAATTCAGCTAATCCATAGCAAATATATCCCTACAAATCCGTCATCGCCTGACCGTATCATTTGGGGTCTCAATGCCAATGGACAATTCTCCATAAAATCAAGCTACATCTCCTTATCCAAACCTTCACCATCGCCAAACTTTGGATGGATTTGGCGCCTAAAGCTACCACCAAAAATCATACACTTCATATGGCTCTTATGTCATAATCACCCACCAACTGCCTCATATCTAGCTTGACTTCAGATCCTTCCATCTCCTATTTGCAAATTCTGCAACAGTGAAGAAGAAACGACCTATCATATTTTTTTTGGTTGCGCTCCTGCTGTGAATCGGACCGAAATCATTTTCAAGGCAGTGACTTGCCACAACACATTACTTTTTGATAAGTCTGTCTTGTTTGTTCTCAGTCAATACTATCTTTTGATTTTTCTTACAAACGCTGTGGCAATTACTTTTCTTCCGCATTTACCATATACTATATTATCTTGTAATAGTCAAAAATCTTCAATAAAATCACAACAATCCAAACATATCTTCAACTTCACAAAAACTCTAATTTATTTAGTTATACAAACAGTAATTGCAAAAAATAATAGATTATAAATATATTCAATTACGTTGACTAAAAAGATCCAAACTCTGAGCTTCGACAGGGAGAAAGAGAAGAACCGTAATTAGCGAAAAAAGAAAGGAAAAAAGAAATAGAAAATAATAACAATACCTCGTATAAATTTTAGGTCTATTTACACTATTTTTTAAAAGCACCACTGAACTATTAGAAATAGAAAACAAATACCTTTTGTTTTGGTTTTTGGTGCAATTTTACCCCACCAAGTTAACGCATCAAACAAATGAAACCCATTTTCCAATTTTCGACAATCCTTTTAACTCCTTCTTCTCCTCCTCCAAAATTTCCTTTTAAATTCTGTCTGGTAATAACACCAGAAAAACATGTACTCTTCCCATATCACTTCCTTCATCTCCACCCCTTTTCTTACATCAAAAAACACGCACACACACACTAAAGTTCTTCATCCTAAGCTACGCAACTCAACTCCAAGAATGTCACTCAACCAAAATCCAAACACCAACCTCATAACCACCATTACTAAGCTTCTATGGGGTCAATCCCTACCACCCCAGCTCCTCATCTCCACCGTCCGTTCCACATGGTCTACCACGTGGCACCTCATGATGTCCCAACTCGCTCCCTCCGACCCAACCGGCTCCTACACCCGACCCACTTCTCAATTTCGTATAAATTCTAACCCCAAATTCATCAAAAATCTCCACCTTTACGTGGGTCTGCCTTGTCCTTGGGCCCACAGAACTCTAATTGTTCGAGCTCTTAAGGGTCTAGAAGATTCTATTCAGGTTTCAATTGCTTCTCCGGGTATTGACGGGTCATGGGAATTCCGGGTTTATACTGACCCGAATAAGGATAAGCTTGTTCCGGGTTTGGATAAAGCCAATGGGTGTAAAACTTTGAGAGAGGTGTATAAGCTGACACGTGGAGGTTATAATGGTCGGTCCACTGTACCAATGTTGTGGGACGTGGAGAAAAAGGAGGTTTTCTGCAATGAGAGTTATGATATTATTGAGTTCTTCAATTCGGGTTTGAATGGAATTGCAGGAAATTCTGAATTAGACCTCTCACCACCTGCATTGAAAGATGAGATTCGAAAGTGGAATGAGATCATTTATCCCAACGTTAACAATGGTGTGTACAGGTAAATGCCATTTTTTTTTTGTGTGTGTGTGTGTCATTTTGAAGAAAAGAGTATGCTTGAATTCTTTTTCTTTTTTAAAGTTACTCAATCCGTCTCGTTTTATGTGATCGTGTAGGAATGAGCATGGATTTTAAGATTTTGATTTAACTTATAATATGTTAGTGAGAATAGAATTGTCTCTTTTCGTTTTCTTGAGCCGAGGGTGTTTTGGAAACATAATCTCTCTCTAGGGGTAAGGTCTAAGACTCCACCAGTTAATTTTACTAGGTCGTTGTTGTTGTTCTATGTTACTGATAATAGAAGAAAATGTAGAAGTAATGGCGAAAAGTTTATTAGACAAAGAATAATATCGAAGTTTGAATTTTGATCTTAAGAATTATAAAATTCATATAAAAATGGAATGGTATCACATTTTGGAACGTCTTAAAACGAAACAAAGAGTAAATTATTTTTAGTCAGTTTGCGTAATCTTTTCCATTCTACAAGCACGTGTACTGAGTAAACCTGCCCGCCTAGATTGAGTGAATGGAACTCGTGCTGAGTGTAGACTATATTCTGTTTGGTTGTATAGTAGAAGTAAGTTGTGTGCCTTTCTTGAATTTTTGTAGGTGTGGATTTGCACAAAGTCAAGAAGCATATGATAAGGCTGCAGAAGGATTGTTTAGAACATTGGAAATGTTGGAGGATCATTTGGGGGGATCAAGGTATTTGTGTGGGGATGTTTTGACACTTGCAGATGTGTGTTTGTTTACTACTTTGATTCGGTTTGATGTGGTCTACAATGTGCTCTTCAAATGCACCAAAAAGAAGCTCATTGAATTTCCTAACCTCCATGGATATCTCAGGGACATTTATCAGGTACTAAAATCTCTTTCTCGCATGTGTTCAATAGAAAAAAGAGCCCATTCCCTATTGACGTAGGGTCCGGGGAAAGGCCGCACCTCAAGGGGTGTGATCTAGACAACCTAACCTAATGCAAGTATTACTGGTTGTTTTCACGGCTCGAACCCGTGACCTATAAGTCACACGGAGACAACTTTACTGTTGCTCCAAGGTTTCCCTTCTAATATAATTAATTTAAACTTTATGTTAATTAACGGTTCGGGATATTGTTGTGGTAAATTGTGTGTGAGCCCGTTTGGATGGGCTTGTTGTAAGTGACTTTTAAGCCAAAAGCCATAAGTTAGGAATTCTAGCTTTTTTTCTTTATCCAAACACTACAAAATGACTTAAAAGCTAGTTTGACTTAAAACCACTTAAAATAAGCCAATCCAAACGGGCTCTTAGTTTGGCAGCTAAGGGTGTGACCTAGTCTTCGTTGGTAAAAATCGTGGTAGAACTAGGTTCAAATTTTGAGTACATATGTGGTGGGAAGTAGTAGGTAATGGGTGGAATATTCCAGATGACACCTAAGACATGTATATAATCTCTTAGCCTGTTAATTATTTTTAGTACTTAGTTATTTGAACTATAAAAGGGCAGCTCGGTGCATTAAGCTCCCGCTATGCGTGGGGTCCGGGGAAGGGCCTGACCACAAGGGTATATCATACGCAGCCTTACCTTGCATTTCTGCTGCAAGAGGCTATTTTCACGGCTCGAACACGTGACCTCCTAGTCACATGGCAACAACTTTACCAGTTACGCCAAGTCTTCACTTGGTTATTTGAACTATTTATCAAAAAGAAAGTAGTTAATCATTGAAACTAAGGATGACATGCCATATGATTAAGAAATGGCAAGTTTGCAGCAGATAGGATAACAGTGTGTTTCAACTGTTGAACAGATACCAAAGGTTGCAGAAACTTGCAATATGGGGCAAATAATGGAAGGTTACTACAATATTCTGTTCCCATTGAATCCTGGGGGTATAAAGCCCCTCATGCCTAGTGGTTCTGAGGATGAAGTACTCTCCACGCCGCATAACAGAAGCTCCCTAAAATCAGAGGCAAAAGTTGTGCAGCACTCTGTTTCTTGAATTCATGTTTTGAGATGGTGTGCTTACTTGACTACCTTTATTAAAGAGTTATACACAGAGACAAGACGCTGTGAGATAAACCGATTTCTATTCATAACTCTAAACTTAGTGTGTGTGTATATATGTATTTATTATGTTGTACAACCATATGTACGGAGTTACCATGTACTTGTTGTCGACATAGGAGAAAAGAAAATGTAGAAACATTATTCTGAAATACATTTTTTTTTAGTGAAACATGACTTCTGTCATAACCTGTATCGACCTTGTAGAAGTTTATAAAAAGTATTTTTATCTTTTGTATTTTATTGATATTAGTTAAGAGCTGAACTTTTCATAGTTGCCATTTCGCTATGTATTGCATAGTTTATCCGTCTTCATTATTTTTCAATTCGAGGATATAAGTTATTTTTCCTCAATTTTCTTTGTTAGTTTTATTTTGTCTAGTCTAACTTACTAATCAATTAGTTTTGATGATATCTCCAACAAGTTTTGTTTAGCAATATCTGATCGCTAAAACAAACAAACATCAAATTTTGTCTAAGACGATATGTTGAAAGAACCATGTAGAAAAATTGTTACATGTATCATGTGTTTACATCAAATCAATAAATACATGAATATATATATTTTTTACATATACTTTTATCACTTAATCAGAGTTAATTTTTACCTTTAATATACTCAATATTCATGACCATGATTAACATTCCATCAATCTACAACAACTTAATCCCATATGAAAATGCAAGGTTCGATCTGAAAAAGAAGAAAACACGGACAAACTGAGAACTAAAAGAACTGGCCAAGCAGCAATTATGAGCATAAGAACGAGAGTTCAAAAGGCAAGTTTCAGCGCCTTCAAGCTAAACACATGGCCCTAGACCACATTATGCTATTTTATCCATGTGCGGGCATCATAAGCAGATCTAGCTTACTCGCGTTAAAGTTGTATCACAAATGCTATTCTGCAAATACAAATATGTTAGCCCTTCTGCAGTCTACACAAATGCACAAGTTCACCAGAACCCTTTAAAGATTCTAAATAATCATGGAGTCTTGGTAGTTCCAGTCATAACAGCTTTCTGGATCAACCAAGGTCAGAAATTACCATCCTCTCCTTGCTCTGGATCCTACATGGTAGCATGACACTCAGTGACGGAGCAATAAAACAAAGATTAACCTGTATGATGACTTGGCTGAATATTGATGATAATAGCTTGCTAACTGGAGATAAATATTATGGTGCAAAGGCAAAGTCTCAGCCTAAACTTCATTGAAGGTAGATTGAGGGGACACTGAAGCAGCTGCTGTAGGTTCATCAAATGCAAAATGTTTATCTACCCGCCTTCGATTGCTATTATTGTAACATCTCACAAACAGGGGTAAGTTTATCCCCCAAAACTATAGGGACTTTTAAATATCAAACAGTCATCCCTTTTGATAAGAGTTATAGTCCATTATGAAAATGCCAAATTCATAATATATATATATATAAGCACTGCAGGTCACGTCAATAAAATGATCAGTCGTGAATATGGACAGTTTTCAGGAAATTGAAAACATGTCATTAGACTAATTCTAGCCAAGACTACCAATACCCAATTCAAAACTCTACAATGCTAAAAGCTCTTTTTCTTGTTTTATTCGAGCCCAATAATTGAGGAATATATAATTGCATATATATATTTTTTGAAAATTCATCCAATTTATGACCAAACCCATGCAGCAGCTACCAACTTTTACTAGCAAAGCAAGATGGAGACTTGCAAACCCAAACTCTTAAAACGACAGATAAACCTTATGTTCTCGGAAAGAAACTTACTTCTTGGACGTTTCATATTTCGACAGAACTTGCTACCACACTGGCATCTAAATGCTTTTACTGGATGTTCATGGTCATCAAAATCAATACCGTAATCCTGCAAGAACCAAATCCAAAAAAATATACTGTCAAATATAGAAAAGAAGCTATGTGGAATCAAGGCATGCTCATCCTTCCATAAACTAGATATGATGAAAACAATGAGACACCATTACTTGCTCATCTTTCATGCCAGAGTTTGACGAAGTCAACCTCTTGACCACCATCTTCTTCTCTGTTGAACTTCATTGAATTGGTAATCGTTGAACATGTTGATATAGATTGCCTTTTTTTTTTCCTCTCCAGGAGCATTACTATTGACCATCTTATTTTCATACTACTTGGCTTGTTTCAGAGTTGAATATCAGAGGATGTTTTTTCAAAAATGTAAAAAATTAAAAATAGAAAGACGATATCTGATAAATTAATTTAGTTAGTCAAGGTTCGGCACCCACACTCAAATTAACAATTTACCAATTATCAAGGTAGAGTATTAGAATCAATGGGCTCAAATAGGGCAGAATGGATATAGAGGATTCATATAGCAGACCCAATTAGATTGGTATTGAGGAGTACTTGTTGTAATAGTACTAATGGATGTAACTGTAATTTCACAGTTAAGAAGGAAGATCCATTATAACTAACTCTAATAATTTCCAACTACCTAACAGACAGACGTCCGTTTTTTCCCCTCAAATCTTGGTGATGTTCTTTATATCAAAGATGCACCATACTTGGATAAATCACATTTTTTCGAGCTCTGAAGAATTAGACAGTACTCAAAGTTCAGAAGCATCAATCCATCTATGAAGCTTTTCTTTACTAGAGAANGGGGGGGGGGGGGGGAGGTGTAGTTCTAGTCGAGTCATTTTGTTATTTCTACTATAAACGAGGATCGCTCTAGAAACAACCATGTCCAGATACCAATTAAACTTCTAGTGTGTGTGTGTGTGTGTGTATATATATATATAGAGAGAGAATTTCTATATAGATAGTATAGAATAGACAGATATCTTTCAGAAGCACAAAAAATCAAGGGCACCAGAATACAATGAGCATGTGTGAACCAGCTCAAGCCAACTCACCCAAGTGAGCTCTTCCAATGCCTTAACCTTTCTTGTAGTGAAAAAGGCAAGCTGCATCAAACACATGAGATATCCAGAAAAACCATTAGTTTGAAGAGCTAGAGTGAATGTTGAGGACAAAGTGAAAGATCCAGAAGCACAAAGTTCGTTACATGATAGTAGTGGTGATCTGGAGTCTCTATTTCAACTGGTATTTCAACCATATTTGAATCAAAACATCTGGACCAAAACAACAATAAAACAAAATCACATGCACTGACACGGGTTAGTGACATATTTATGCGTGATGGATATATCTAATATGCAAAAAAATGCATAGCTTTCTTTTGGCTATTGTTTCCTATCATTCTTTCATTTGTCACTCAATTTCTGCTTTTACTTTCAAAAAGGGGAATGGGAAACAATAATGGAATGTGAAATGGTAATATTATGCAAATTTCAAGGCACACAAATATGTGTGCATGCTTTTAGAGACAGAGTAGTCAGAGGTGGCTAGATGCAGGAATACGAAAAAGAAAACATGAGCAGAATTTATTACAAAGGATGTGAATGTTTTATGCCGACTGAACACGAGTGAATCATCACATATACCAAGAAAAGGAAAAAGGTTTTCATCAGCATTTGAGAAGTTAAAATGCAGAAAAGATCCAGAACTAATTCAAGTACGTACCACCTGATATCTGAACAAATAGTCAAAGTACAACACTTATAACTCCTAGACTACGAGTAAACTAAAAAAAAAACAAATTGACACAAAACTGATACCCCAAAAGAAAGTTGAAGCTGGAGGAGAAAATCAGCAAAAGACAGTTAAAATAAGATCCTACTATGTACTTACCTGTGATTGATAAACCTGGCTACATTCCCGAAAAATGTCGCATCCAAACAAAGGGCTTCTTCATCCTTTAAGACGCCCTCTGAACCCCAGTCAGCATCAAGCAGCACGGGATAAGAATGTCCCTCACTATTGGGGCTTTGTGAAACGCGAGAAAATAGTTCTGCGTTCGTAAGCACTTCTCCCACATACTCGCAAACAAAAGCACCTCTTGGAAGGTCCTCAAGGGTACGTAAGCCCCACCCTTTCCCTTCAGGAGTCATAAACACCTGAAATAAGTAAAACCAGCAAAAACCTAAATGAAGTTAATACAGAACATCAAAAATAATTTTAAAAGTGATCACTAAGAAACAAAAATGATTTCTAAGTAGCTCAAAAAAGTATAGCAGATTACAGCAAAAGTGTGCCTCAAAAACATAATGCATGAGTTTTTACTGCATCAGGCACATTACCAAAGACCATTCCAACATCAAACACAAATTCTTACCTGTAACTTGCGGCTAATACCTCGCTGTACCACACGATTCCCACACTGTTTATGACAGCCACATTTCCACCAACACTCTTTGATGAAGTTCCTCACTAGATGACCTTTACAAGGTTCTATAATATCCTCGTTTTTCGATCTTTCCAATGGGCATTCTTTGCAAAAGAATTGGCAGTGTTTCTTGGGGTCACGATTCATAGAAATACTCTCTTTAAGAAGCTCCTCTTTGACAAGGCCTTCTTTTGTGTACGCAAAATCACCACCACTTTCATATGCGCATGCACAAGGTGTGGACAGTGACAAACAATCATCACAGCAAGTTGAACAACTGTTGTTATCACCAATACGAGCCAGAGAGAAATTCAGATATGCATTCTGGAAAACCACATTTTGAGCTATGTAGTGAAAGGGTGCCGGGCTTTTGCTATTAACTTGATTCACCAATGAAATCATAACCTTCTCTTGCCCCTTGGTTATATCTTCAACAAAACAAGAAACTGCTTTATCTGGAGTTGATTCAAACACAGCCACCGGACTTTGAGACGTAACATGTTCAAGTACATTCTGATCAATCTCTGGAGCGCTACCACAGTTTCCCGCAGATGCTATTTGATCAGTTGAGGTGCTGTTGTTGTGACCATTACAAGGAGGAGGGAGCTGTGGTTTCTCTGGTTGAGCCTCCATACCAGCAAGTTCTATACATCCACTTAGAGGTCCCGGACTCTGAGACGTAGCATGTTCAAGAATATTTTGGTTAATCCCTGGAGCACTACCACAATTCCCCTCAGATGCTGTTTGATCAGCTTTGGTGCTATTAGTGTGACCATTACAAGGAGGAGGGAGTTGTGGTTTCTCTGGTTGAGCCTCACCAGAATCAAGTTCTGAATTTATAGATCCATTTGAAGAAACTACAGCAATGCTTCTATAACCAATATCATTTTCTGCATCCACATTTCTAGTTTCTTGTAATTCATGATTGTACTGACTTCCCAGTTCCAAAAAGCACTCACACATGTCTTTCATCAGCTTTGTCACAGAAAAGTTAGGGTCCGGGGCTTTGTATGTTTTAAGACATTTAGCCTCCACCAATTTCAGAACAGCCTCTAGACTAGGCAAATGGAAGTCTGATCTACCAAGAGCTGAGTCACAACCTATAGAGACTTTTACCTCTCCAAAAGTTGAGGAGGCAATATCTATGTTAGAATAACACCTATTCTGCGCTTTTACTAGCTCATGACTTGTTTCCAGTCCATTTGATGAAGTTGGAATGTCCTCATCTGCTTCTCTTCCACCTCTCAGTTCTGCTGCTAAAATTTCAGAAGTTTCTGGCTCTCTTCTTGAGGCATTGCCACTTGAAGAACCTTTGTTGTTTGATGGCTCTACAGAATCCAAAAAAATGGCCTTTAGAAAGGAGAACTGTTAGCTAAGATGTTACTAAGAAATTTCCCAAGAGACATCCACTAATGACATTATAAGGTAATCTTCCCTCTATACCAATTTGTTTGGCACAACTTGATTGGAAGAAAGTTTAAGAAATAGAGGACCTTTGACACATAAGCTTAATATATAAAAAGTACCAAAAGTATCCCTATAGTAGGGTCCACATAAATAACGTCAACATCTAGCATAGCATCTCACTAAGGGCAAACAGGGAAGTTAAATATTAGGAGTTCCTAAATATAGGAAGTACCAATCTTTTTGAGAGATATGAAAGAAAAAGAAATGGTTCCAAACAAACAAATATGCGACAGCGAGAGTTCTTATTAAAATTTTATGTTCTCAATAAATGCACAATGATGAGGAACCATATGGCACCCATCCCAGGACATCAATTAGTAAACTAGTAAACCAATCTAGAGATATGTATTGAGCCTAGCTCCTCAACAGAGAAAAGTCACTAGCTCTACTCGCCGAGGAAATTTAACTAGCATGAAGAATTTAAATTGTGACATGATAAGGACCAAAGTCCTGCTTTTAAAGGAACACATACCAGGGTGAATAACAGCAATAGGAACCTCGAACTGTGGGCTATCAAGATCGTATGGTTCATCCTTAGGCTTGACGAAAGCATGAGTACCCAACATCTTCTGTTTCGGAGACAGCTCGATGCCAGGCTCACTCTGTGGCTCTTCGAGGTTTGATGCATGAGAAGCTTTCCCAAGGACTAAACTTTTCTCCCTGGGCATGATTTGAGCTGTTTGAGGTTCCTTCCCTTTGCGATGATTCCGCCGAGAATTAGTATCATTTTCCACTCTGTCGTCACTATAAGGCTGATATCTCTCAGGACCAGCAGGCTGACTGGGACCAGACTTTTCTGGCAACATCGAAGCTTTAGGTGAGACTGGTTGCTTCCCTTTGTTTCTGGCATATGTCAGACATGGGACTGATAGGGACTCAGCTGCTGATGTTCTAGTATTCAGCTGAGGGCCTTGTGAGCGACCCTGGGAATTAGTTCCAGGTAGCTCAGCTTCCTCCTCCACTTTCGGCATTTTGAATGAAGTCCCAGCTGAAACAGAGCTAGAATTGTTCGCAGAAGATGAAGCTTGACCTTCTTGATGTCTTAATCGCAATCTCTTTAAGGGTCTTTCAGGCTCCTCATCCACTGCTTCTTCCTCCAAAACCTCCTCTTGCTAGAAACATGACAAGGCACCAAGATAAGGTGAAGGGAAATGAGAAAAGACATCAATATGAATACATATACAAAATACAGGCAACCAAACTAGAGCTTGTACTTCAATATTCTCAGGTTTCTTACTTCCTGCTGCCTGCAAAAATGACACAAAGCAAGAATATTTAAATTCGTACTAAGCAAATAAATATTTTTTATACAGGAAAAATAAAGAAATTTCAGGGTAGAATAGAAATGTGTGAGAAAGAGAAGGAAATAAAGATTAAAAAAGAAAAGGATAGATCGAACCTCTGCCTCCTCTTTCTCAAATATAGCATCTGCAAGTGCTCTGTAATTCTCTTCTTCAATAAGCACCCAGTTCTTGTCATACAGTTTTAGAAGGCTCTTCAAAACTGGCTTCACCTTTTCTTCAGAGATTCCAATATCCTTCATAGCACGAAATGCTTTTACAACTCTTGGATTTGTCGGCATTGTTCTTTCTTGTGGTTTTTTTTTAATCAGTGAACCTACAGTTAAATATGAGATGCGTTTACCAAACAGCACAAAATGAACAATTCAAAGTTTGCAATTATAAAGGACTAGATAACAAAAGATAAAACTAAAGTAAGGTGCAAATCATTGCAACTGATGTGATGATTGAGAACCTTAGTTTGCAACCAATTGAAAAGGAAAATCTGTCTCTAACGTGTGCCATCAACCAAGTCTGTTGCTACGAAAGATTATTGATTTTGTAGGATAAGATTGAGGATAATACACCTTTCTGAGTTAAGTCAGAACCACCCTAAAGGATGAAGAAGACAAGCAGAATATTGAAGCTTTTCCAAGCATATTTCACATTCTCCTCACCACCATGTTCAAAAACCTAGTGTATTATGTTTCACAGGAGAAAGTTAATCATCCGGTTTCTTCTATACCTCTTCCCTGGTCCAAACTGAAGCTACTACATTGCCCTAAATCCAAGCCAACTAGCATTACTGACTAACGCTGGATAATCATATTTCTTTGAGGTACTAAATACAACTCCTGAATGAGCAAAATAAAGGTTGCAGTAATGATAAAAATCTCTGGGAAACCGCTACAAAAAGATTGAGCAAGTGCCCAAGGGTGTGGTCTAGTGGTCAATGAGGTGGGTTGAGAGCCATGAGGTCTCAGGTTCAAATCCATCGAAGAAAAAAACACTAGGTAGCCTAGTAGAAAAATTTTCCTTTGCAGGTGGGAGATAGAAGGTATCCCATAGAATTAGTCAAGGTGCATGCAAACTAATCTGGACACCACGGTTATCCAAAAAAAGAAAAATTGAGCATGTGGGAGGATCTGAACAAATTCTGCTTTCATTTCCCACTTATGGAGCACTGAGTAACTTAAGTTATGGTCTGCCGCAGGCAGGTTGCACTGTAGGCGGCTAGGAAGGCTTCCAATGCTGTTATCTATGAATGCAGTGGGCCATGTCTAGAACCTAAATTTAGGAATTTGGCTAAGCCATTAGGTCTAATACTCGAACAGAGTGTTGTCATATGTGAAAAGCGTAGAAAGGAGCACTCGCAAATGTCACAAATTATACGAACCAAGGCATTGATAAACTGCAATAAGTAAAATATATGCAGCAAAAACCATGCCGATCAAGTCAAAAAGCCTATTATATCCCTTAGTCAAATTCAAAGATGCAACTTTAATTTTTTCATTTAGATCAGCTACTAGCTTTCTTATACTAGATTTCTAATTTCCAATTCCTAATCACAAAATAATTTAACAAGTTATCCCCAAGAGAGCGAGTTTTAAGTATCTCGGGTCTATTATCCAACGTAACGGGGAGATTGACGAAGAAGTCGCACATCGCATCGGAGCGGGATGGATGAAATGGAGGCTCGCTTCCGGTGTTTTATGTGATAAGAATGTGCCGCCAAGACTTAAGGGAAAGTATTATAGAGTGGTGGTTCGACCAACTATGTTGTATGGGGCTGATTGTTGGCACTCCCACGTGCAGAAGATGAAAGTAGCAGAGATGAGGATGTTGAGATGGATGTGTGGGTGTACCAAGAGAGATAAGATTAAGAATGAATCTATCCAGGACAGAGTGGGAGTAGCCTCCGTGGAGGACAAGATGCGGGAGTCGAGGAAGAAGCATTGATGCTCCTGTTAGGAGGTGTGAGAGGTTGACCATATTGAGTTTGAGAAGAGGTCGAGGTAGGCCTAAGAAATACTGGGGAGAGGTGATTAGACAAGACATGGCGCTGCTTCAGCTCACTGAGGACACAGACCCTTCATAACAGGGTTAAGGGTTAAGGTAGAAGGTTAGTGAGTAGTTTTTGGTTGCTCACCGATAGTCTTAGTAGCACGCATGTTCCTTTATATTCTTAGATTTTTATTGTGTTCGCCCCTGTTGCTATTATTTGGTACTACTTATCTTTTATCTCTCCCTTTTTATTTTCTCTTCCTTCTTTCTTCCTTTCTTGCTTTCCCCTTCTTCCTACCCTTCCTGAGCTGAGGATCTATTGGAAACAGTCTCTCTACCTGGGTAAGGCAGGTCTACGTACAGACTACCCTCCCCCCAGATGGTAGTCCCCAGGTCCCAACTGCTGGGAACATACTGGGTTTGTTGTTGTTATTGTAAAATAATTTAACAAAAATGTCTACGTAGTAATCAATTTTGCCAGCTACATTTATATATCTTCCAGACAAATCCCATGAACAACAAAGACTAACTAAACAACACCTTTTCTCAATAGCGTCAGACCAAATAGCAACACTTCACCAAGACTTGATCATCGCATAGAAACACACACCTTGATGCTTAGGTATTCTAAGGCGCCACCTAACAATGCGTGTCCTTAACTTCAGGGCTTAAAGAACACCTTCAACCAAGCCTTTGATAAAACTGCTCAAATATACTGCATACACCAGCAACCAACTGTTAGATGCAAAATACAAATAATTATGTGACATTTTCTAGCAATAGATGTGATATCTTTATTTCTTTAGAGAAACTAACTTTATTTTCACAAAAATTATATCATGTCACTAGCTTCTTCTATTTTCAATCTATTAATAAATCCAAACAAATTTATGAGACTCAACTTTTTTTTTTTTCTTTTTTTACGACAGTGGTGTCCAGTCCAGCTTGTATGCACCTCGACTATTACACCGAGCAACCTGCCACCAGCACAAGTAGAGGTTAAAAGACTCAACCTTTTTTCATGACAATGTTTTTTCTTTATTTTTTTTTCGTTGAGGTGGGGGTGGGGGGGATTGTAGACTATTAGTGTACTTTTGTGCCTATAACTGAATAAAAAAACATTTGTTTGAAGATGCAGTTTTTTTAAAAAAGGGCATGATTCATGAACTAGAGTACCAGAAGCAGCTCTCAAGAAACTTAACAAAATGGAATTAACAAACAAGCAATTTTCCTAATTACTCAAAACTTCAGGTTGCCATGCAACTAATTATTATAGAGGGGTCCACCTCGATGATATCGAAGTGATATTTCCTTTAGAAAATGGGGAGCAAACATCGGCATTGTATCTAGTACACGATTTTATTTTATTTTTACCCCGAAAATTCTTGTTTTACCCTATAAAATCATTGGGGAAAAAATAATGGATTTTTGTAAAATCAAAGAAAGATAGAAAGCAAAAAAATGTAGAGAAGAGAGGTGACCAGAAAAAATGAGAACGTACAATTTGATTGCGTTGGAGAAAGAGAGAGTGAGGAGTTTTCTGCAGAGAGAGATGGAGAGAGAGCAATTTTCAGACGAAGAAGAGAGGAGCGTTGAGGAGAATGAGGCTGAAATCATTATATATTTGGGCTTAGAATTTCGAGTTGTAGCTCATTTCAATGGGCTTGGGCCTTCTTTTCAAATGGAACAAAAAAAAAAGAATCTTACATAAATGTGCCAAATAAGTGATCTCACACTTCCTTTTTCCCGATAGGGGTGGAATAAGGGAATTTTTTCAATTTAAGTGACATAAATTGAATTTGGTATTTATTTATTTAATTTCAGAGTCGCCATCCGGATTTATGGTGTTTCGGGACACCTATATATTTTATTTAGAAAAATCACAAATGGAGAAAATTTTGACTCTGTTTAAAAATGTCTGCGAACCAGAAATTCGGGTAAGGAATTTTGTTAATCCAGAAGAAGGTGTTATGCGTTCCCGAATTATTTGGTTCTAGCACGGTTGCTTAACTATTAATATTCGGCCTAGTTATCTAATTATTTACATATTTTAAATCTATTGTGCATTTTAGTCTTTTTACTTTTTAGCCGCTTTAATGTTTATGGATTATTCTGTAACAAGTCATGATGGCGTGCACTTGCCATTTTTGGACACATTGTAAACGCGTCCATATGAAATGCACCCGCAATTTACAACGTGTTGATTTTTATTATAGTTTGAAGTTGTGGTCGAGTAACATGAGTTGCAAGCCCGAGTATAGATTACGTAATCATGACTATGGTCATGATGATTTAATTGCTTATTTGAAGCGAAATTATTATTTTTTCATAAGTTCTTTTATATTTTCCTAAATTATTTGTAGTATTAGTCTAAAGTAAAAGGGATATCTTGGCTACTAAGTGTGAAATTGTTCGAGATCTTTTGAGACTAAGTTTGCTAGTCTAATAGGGGGGGAGGGGGATTTGGACCATTTGCTAAATCTGCCCAATTTGTGAAATTTATCAATCTAGGAACTTGAAATTGGACCAAGTCATAATGTGGCCCAGTCTTATGTATATCATACTGGGCCAACCCTGTTTTAACTAATTATGAAGAGTAAAGATAAACAATTTAGCTAAAAGTGTTACATAAAAGGTGTTAGATTATACAAAAATGGAAACATGACTGAATTTAATACATTTCTAACCATGATTCTAAATGGCAATGATTTTGAACAATTTATCCTCTTGATTAACATAAAATGCTGTGTTTTTAACAGTCTACACCGATTACCTTCTTAATTGTCTAATTTAGGCTTAGGAATACGCCCTGCTACAGGGTCAGGTAATTATGGAGTCTATTAGACTCGAAAATCCATATACTACTTAAGAAAATGCTATGACTAAAAAAAAAAAAACAAGTTTTAAGCAGTAATCTTAGTAACATAGTCGTATTTAGTTTTAGTACCAAAATTACGTGAAAACTAATACTTTTTAATCGAACATATAACCATATTTCTAACATAAATTATATTGTATCAACTTCAAAACTAAAAATATAGCACTAAGGCTTTGAGTTTTGTATCCCCAGGCCCAATGGCCTTGGGTTTATACTTATTCAGGCCTATTAGGCCATTTTATAAGTTTGCCATGTGTTCTAGAAAATTTGAAACTGCTGAACTGAATATGATTATGCAATCCATTGTTACAGTCCAAAACAAAGAAAAAGGAATATAGCTTGTCTTACAAAAATAAAATTTATACATAGTCATGGAATACAAATTTATACGTAAATTTCCACCCTAAATATCTATTCTAACTATTGTTGCTTCAGTTTCAAACAGGTTGAATTTGCTCATAACTCGGGCACCACCTGGTTTTTCCAACAAAAGAACACAAGAGTTATGCACATATGGGCAGATTCGACCAACTGGTGGTCAAACTCCACCTCTTTTAATACTTTTTCATAGAGATATTCACACAAGCACTTAGGTCACAGAACTATTAACACAATCTAGGAAAGCAAACAAGTCACATAACTAGAAGCTATAGCTAAGTCGCAAAGAGATATAGACGTAGGGCAGTTTTAAACCAAATTTCATTAAAAACGAGCATAATTACATACCTTAAAATGAAAATAACAATAGTAAACCGACCAAATAAAGGTCAAGAACCAGAGATTTTAATGAGCTTAATACAGCATCACATAGCACACCAATCAGCCAGAGAAAAACCCAGTAAAAACCAACTGCAACACCCAATATTTTGACCCAAAAAAAAGAACTTCAACCCATATAAAATTTTTCCAAAAATCAGCAGCTGTGAGCGCGTGATTTTTTATCTACCATATACCCCTACAAAACTCAATAAAATAAATTAATTTTACAAATTTTGTTGAATTTTAGTGTTAATTGTGAATTGTTTTGCATTACATATTTATAATTCGTCTTTTAAAATTATTAAAATTGCATAATCAGGCGCATCACTATTATCAAGAAATTATAAATTTATTATTTGTAATTAATTGAATTAAGTAACAAGTGAATGATGATTATTTGAGGTAATGTAGTTTTGATAACTAATTGCTAAAATTAATCATTTTTATCGAACAAAACTATAGATTTAATTAGGAGTATTGAATTAATTATTTTATTCCTAATTAATCTATAATTAGACAAAATAAGGACAAAATTAATTGTTACATTTTTAATTCAATTAGGTTGGTTTTAATTAGATTAATTAAGCTTAAAGTGTTAAACAAACCGGATCGGGCCAAATGACCCAAGCCCAAGCTCTTTTCTATACACTCAAAACACCCCAGCCCAATTGACCCAAACCCGGCCGGCCCCTGTTACACCCAAAACGACCCCGTTTTATTTAAATGAAATGATCCCAACCGTCGATCTATTGATCTAACATCTAGAACCCCTCAAAGCCTAACTATATAATTGTCCAAACACTCCCCCCATTCCACCTAAAGCCTAATACCCTTCCCCCATAACTCTCTTTCTTCTCTCTTCTCTCTCAACATTCACCCGACCAGAAATCGCCCACCAGCGGCGGAGTAACTCCAAAACCCCTCAAAATGTCACCAGATAATGCTCTCCTCCTTCTCAATCATCTCCTACCATCTATTTCACCAAAAGCTCACTCAAATTTCTTTAATTTCAAATATGAAAAATGGAAAACCCTAGTTTTCATATGCTCGTTGATCTGAAGATTTTCAATAGCTCCTACTTACATGGATCGATAGCTCTCGTTGAGGGCTATTGATTCATGTGGGTTTGAGCTATTTTCAAACCCCGCCGGAGTCCGGCCAAGGTCTAGTGACCTCAAACTTTCCGGCCAAACCACCCCACTGGTACTCCCTCCCCCTCTGTGTTTATTATTCTTTTCCTTTTCTTTGTCTTTTTCTTTGCATGGAGCATGATTACTGTTTTAACATGTTTTGGTCGATTCACCTTTGTTTCTATTAATGTCGTTATTATTCCGTCTTAAGTTAACATTATGCTTTTAATTGTCAACATGATCATTAAATGTAAATTCCTTATGATTCTGTCCATAATCTCCTCTATGTGTTTTCCTTAGTTTATTGTTAGTCGGCTAGGATACTGATAATCATGTGATTAGGATTTTTACCTGCTTAGTCATATGTTTGTTTGTAATTTGAAGTGTCAAAATAGGGATTCCCAGTCTTGATTTTCTTATTATTGACTGTCGTTAGTTAACTACCAATAAGGCTCGTTATTTGATTGATTATATGCATGATTGTGTGATTAGTTAAGATTAATTGCCAATGAGATAGAATCTCCTAATCATCCCTGCTTCTATATTTCGTCAACTAGGTCTTAATCAATTAACTAAATCAAATTAATTAACCTAAGTTCATGGAATTGAATTAATTAACCTAAACTAATTAATCGGACTATTAAACTAGAATTAATACCTAATAATAAAATTAACCTAAACCTAAAATAACTAATAGTATAGTTAAAAACTAACTCTAAAAATATCATTAACTAATTAAGCTAATTATCTAACCTAACTTCCTAAAAGAGACTAGACCTTTAATTTCATTAAGGGTTTAGCATGACTTACTAAGTTAGGATTAGCCAACATCTAATTAACTTAATTCCTAAATGAATCTAAAATCAGTTAGGAATTAAATCCCTCAATTAACTAAGTCCTAATTTCTATAAAGATAAATCACTTATTTTATATAAGTCCTAGAACAATTAATTAGTCACATAAGGTCCTTTAATTAATAACACAAGTCCAAATCAAGGTTAATCTAATTCAAGTGATGACTTTGTAATAGTTAACTAAGTCTTAATCCTAGTTAAGAATAACTAATTAAGTTTAATTAAATAAAGTAACTAATTAGGATCAACTAACCCAAGTTAATAGGTTACCCCAATCAACCTTAACCTTAGTTACCTAAAGGGTAATTCTAGGGGCTTTAAGGCGTAGTTTAGTATTTTAGTTGAAGGAATCTTGGGTGTAACAACCCAAGAACCTTCTAAAATTAGAAAATCAGATTTTAAGGGGTATTAGGGTCATTGTAGGGGCTGGAAGTTTCTGGAATAAGGGCAGTTGCTCCAAAGGATAAGGGTGACAGCTGCCTATGTACTATTTCAGTCCATTAGATAGGGAATATGCTAGATATATCCCATCCCCAAGTCCCTTATAAATACACCCATTTTCCACTTTAGAAGGACCTTCTTTTTACACTCTATTGACCCTCTTTTACACTGACTTAGCTACTGAAAACATTTGGAAAACACAGAAAATCTAGAGTAGTTTGCTATTCATGAGAAGATTTCAAAAGATATTAGTAGAACAAAAAATTTGATTTCTTTTCGAAAGTTCATCAAGAATCTGCTTGGGTTTTCAGCCTTGTTTCTCCTTCAGTTTCTGATTTTCAAACTCATCCGGGTTAATTTTGGGAGCTGTGTTGGTTTGAGGTTGCTGTTTGTTTGCTGCATGATAACTCTTTCTTCTAGCTGAATTTTCTCTTGGCATGGCCTTTATTTGGTCAGGATTTTCTGTTACTTTTCTCTTCAAACAAGGTATGTAACAGCTTAACTTTATTGCAATGCTCAAACCTGAATTTTGTTCTCTTTCTTTGCTGTCTAAATCCTTCTCCTCTAGCTGAATTTTCTTTTTCTTTGTTTTTGGTATGAAAAATCTGAAATGGGATTGGTTAATATGCTGGTAAATGAATCTGAATGAGTGTTGTCTATGAAATACCTGAATCCTTGGAATCATTCTGTTTAGTTGTGTTTAAGTCTTATTGATTTCAGAATGCATTGAGTTTGTGTAGTTAAAATAAGTTAGATGTTGGTTTTGTGTTTGCCTTAGTCCGTACTGAAATTATTTGCACTAGGGTAGATGAGTTTGACCTTCTAATGGTCAAATTCACCCCATAGTAGTGCACAAATAATGGTTTAGTTGCTGAAAATTACCCCTTAAGGATATAAAATGTGTAATTAAGAAGGGCCTTAAGGAAGGGAATCCGAACCCGCAAAAATGGTCAGATTTACTCCTCAAAGTGCCAATAGTGGTCAAAGTATTTGAATAAATACTTGCTGAAATTTGTTGCATAACATAAGGATGACTGTTAAGGGTCTAAATAAGGTGGCATCGTTGGAGTTTAATCTCACCCCTTCATGGTCAGATTCATTCCAGAAAAATGCACGAAAAAGGATTCTGTTTTTAGTACTATATAGCCTAACATCATTAGAGTCAAATCTGACCCCTTTAATGGTCACATTTGCCCTGATAGATGCATAACACACATGATTATTTGGGGTATTTATAAATTGCAAAAGGAGGCTCAAGTGTATAGCCATAAAGAAATTCAAGTCAGAACAACCAGTTAGAAATTGCAATTTTCAGCTTTCTTTCTTGTAGGAAAAAATATATTTTTATAGAAGTTGTAATTCTGTTTCAGCATAATTGTAATTCTCAGACTTATCCTTTGTTAGAATCATTGTAACATAAGACTGGACTCTATATTCATCGTATCAGTATTTTTTTTTCTTCATTTTTGTATGTATGTACCCGTGTAATTCAAAAATGGGCATAATTAGTTCCAGATTTGTCTGAGTCAACTGGACTCGAACATGGCTATTTCGGATAATTTGAAACATGCCAAGTCATTAAAAATGGCATGTTAAGGCTCGAAAAGCCTGAATATAGTCCATTGGGCTTGAAAAACACGAAAAGCCCTTAGCCTCAATACTATTTTGTTTGCAAACTCAAGTACGAGGTTTTATATGTTTGAATATTCAGATTCAGATTAATAAATTCAGTAGCATTTGTTAAAATCTTTTCCTACAGTTTCTTTTTTTTTTTCCCTTTAAATACCTATCGAATTTATAAAAAACAATTGTTTTAGCTCAAAAGGAATTTCGAAGTCCATACAAAAATGCGAATCTGCTATTCAAAAATGTTCTTAAAATTCCAGAACTTATAACAACATATAGACCTCAATATGCATGGATTATGAATTAAAAATCATGGATTTAGGCTATTTGAAATTGATAAAATTATTCAATCAAATGTCCTATTATAGTTGAACGTGTCTATTTGGCTTTTGAACATGTTATTTGTGAATTAATAAATTTAGATTTTTCCTTGTTAGGCATGCCTTGAATTTCTTTACATAGCTTTTATCTCTTTGCAAAAATAGCCAAACTAGGATGGCCCAAAGTGATCAAATCGAGCTAAATTAGGCCATGACCCAAATCCTCTTGTGTTGTATTAATGAATCTAGTTTAGGAGTAATTCATATCATTATCTAGAAATGCCTCTCTAGACTAATCTCATGACTTAATTTAGGAGTTACTCTAGACATAGTGAATTTCAAAAGCCTTTAGATAGTGATTACCTTAAACTTAGAAAATAAATCATTCATCAAAGTACGTTTACGTGACTTCGAATGAAAAACAACTAAAATATACTTTTTTTCTCAAATTGTGTATACATTTACGTAACAAATAAAGACTAAAATGAACACTCGTAGAGACACTTTTAGGAACGAATTTCTAAAAATTATCGGAATTGCGTACACACCCGTGTGACGTGATTTCGGTTTCTTTTTTACAACAAAACAAAATACGCGTTTGCGCAATTTTATTTATCTCCTTAAATGAGTTCAGTGTCAAGAATTATGTACACGTCCGGGTGATATGATTTTAGACACATTTCAAATTCTACGGGTTTTACACATACGTGACCCGTCTCAAAATAAATTTTTAAATAAAATTGACTAATAAAAGCGGTAAAAAATATAAAAATGCATTTAGGTGCTAAAATCAATAATTAAACAATCTAGGCCAAGTTTAATCATTAAGCGACCGTGCTAGAACCACGAAACTCGGGAATGCCTAACACCTTATTCCGGGTTAACAGAATTCCTTACCCGATTTTCTGGTTCGCAGACAATTTGAACAGAGTCAAAATTCCTTGATTTTTGGGATTTTTAATAAATAAATGGTGTCCCGGAACACCATAAAAAATCCGGTTGGCGACTCTGAAACTAATAAAATAATTCCAAAATTGAATAATGTCACTTAAAGTGGAAAAACTCCTTTATTAGCCTCACCGGTGAAAAATGAGGTGTGACAGCTCTGGCGACTCTGCTGGAGACCGAACCCAGAATCTCTGGTTTTGGGTTCAAGAATTCGAGCTTTTTATTTGATTTACTTGGCTTTATTAATTGTGATAATACTGTGTTTTGTCCGCTCAATGTGCTGAATATTATTTCTTTACCGCTTTGATATTTATTTGAACTGTATATAAATTTCCTTCTTACGCCTCCCTTCTGAGTCTTCTAAAAATTGGTGCACACGTTCGCGTGACCCGCCTTTTTGTTAGAGGTCATACCAAGTAAGAAATACGGGGATGGACTAGCCACTGGGACGGATATACTTTCGTGCTACCGGTACATCGCTCCCACCCTGACTCGAGTTGTCCGCTCGGGTAGCCAAGGTCTAGAACAAAACCTCAGGTTTAACCCTAGAATGACAAAACCTCATGCTGGATCCCTAGTAGGAACGATTATCTGCATCATGTGCATTTTGACTCAGGGGACTCAACGCAGGGGTTGGGTCCGTCTAGGATAGGTGTACCCGAAATAAAAGACCATCCTGATGCATCCTACTTGCTATGTGCATTATTTATTTCGGTTTGTTGTTGACCGACTAAAGAAAGAAAGAAAAATAACAGAAAAACCAAGAGCGCGGGAGGATAGAAAATTAACCAGTTTTGAAAAACCATGATATTTGAAAAATACATCGAAACTCTATCAAAATTTTTCCAAAAGAGAACAAAAAGAATTTAAAAAAAATGAGCGAAAAGGAGTCAGAATCGTTTTTTTAAGTTTTGTCAAAATTGACCGAACTACGTGGGTCTGATTCTCACCGGATGTAATATACGTAGGCAAACCTCATCGGTGCCGACCCCCCACTTTTCAAAAAACAAAAAATGTTCGTCAGTCAAAATAAAACCGACCAAGTTTCGGTTAAAGTCTTGCACCGTTCTTGCCAAAATAAGCCTTAGAACATTTTACATTGTCGAAGGACTATTTTTCGTTCAAGAACGAATTTGTCTGTCACTTTTTCCGAAAAGTACCTTGTTTGGCCTCGAAACTTTGCTCAAAGCAAGGAGGGGCCATTCTTTTAAAAAATGACCACTTTGGTCAAATTTGCACAAATAAGCCACTTTAGGAGAGTTTGTCTTTTAAAAATTAAAAATGGGTCTTTTGTGTCTAAATCAGAGGTAATCCGAACCCTGTTTGCTCACAGGTGCAAAATGAACACTATCCAAACTCCGCAGCTGAACACCGTAGAAGAGGTTCCCCTACAACTCCAGAGTGGTGGCATGATTTAGATAAAGGTGACAAAGAATCTATCAGCGAACAATTGGGATCTCTCGTTGATCTTATGAAAGTCAAACCCCGAAACGACCTGATTAAAGCTTTGGTAACCTTTTGGGATCCGGCCCACAATGTGTTCCGCTTTTCAGATTTTGAGCTCACTCCAACCTTAGAAGAGGTCACCGGATATGCGGGTTTTGGTCGAGACTTAAGGAATCAACAAATCATCTTTCCAAGAACTATGTCAGTACGCTGGTTCTTTGAGGTCCTTTTCGTTAGCCGACAACTCAGAAAAGGCGGAGTATCCAATGGGTGTTGTTCATTCTACTTCCTATATTCCAGATACGGTTTCTCAGACGGATTTGAAATACATGAGAAAGGCTTGACTAACAAACAGGATAAGGATACTTGGAGAATCCATCGCCGGTTTGCCTTCATTGTAGAATTTCGGGGTGTTATGGTCTTTCCTAATGCCGAAGGGTCTATTGACGTTCGGGTGGCCAAAATCGCCCAGGTCTTACCGAAAAGAAAGATCATACTCTGGCTCCACTCATATTATCTGACATTTACCGGGCTTTGACTGAATTCAAGTCGGGAAAAACATTTTTTGAAGGTTGCAACATCATTCTCCAGATGTGGTTGGTTGGACATCTTCGTCACCATCCAAAATTCATGAGCTATGGTACCGATAAAGCCAGTTTCATCGAGGGTTATGAAGAAAGAGTGAAGGATTACCCTTTTCCAGAAGGAGTCGATACTTAGGTTGATCATCTAAGATCTTTACGAGCAAACCAAATAGAATGGACTTTGGGATGGCTCCCACTCAAAGAATTCATACTTATGTCCGCTGCCAAGAATCATCTACTGTTGATGGGTCTCAGAAGTATCCAACCATATGCACCCCAAAGGGTTCTGAGACAATTGGGTCGTTATCAAGTGATACCCGAAGAGGAGGGTTTGAGCATCCAAGTCATTGAGCTACACGCCGAGGCCCCCTTACCTGAAGCCTTAATTCAACAAAGTTGGAATGGGTGTCGATACTTGAAAAAAGATACCCAGGTGCCCAATCTTGCTATAGGGGAAGTGGATCGGGATATGCGGCATGGTTTGAGAAAAAAAGTTGCATTGTTGAAGAACTAGAACCCGAGCCGGAAAGGCCTTCCAAAAGTACTCATGTGCAAGCTTTTGATGATAAAATTCAAGAAAGGCTAGCTTGAGGCGAAAAGTAAAGAGAATATCAAGCCACTATCCATGCTTTGAAAGAGAAATTAAGAAATATGGAGTTTGATATCAGTTGTAGGCACAGGTAGTCGAGGGTGAAAAATGACAAATGACCCGAGAAAATGAGGTGCTTCGTACCCAAGTCCGGAGTCTGAAAATAACCCTCGAGACGCCTGTAAGGAGTGAAAGAGATGAAAAAATCATTAACAATCTGAGGTTGAAGGTTCATGAATATACCTTCGATTTGAACAAAGCTGAAAAGACCTATTAGAGGCCCAAAGGAAGTTAGCAAAAGGAACGGAAGAACATGCTCGTCAATTAAGGCAAAAATATGGCAAAAAAATTGCCATCTTGAAAGAAAAACTATTTGCCATGGGGAACGAAATGGTCCAACAGACCAAAGATTTTAGAACAGAAATGGAGCATTGTTATGAAAAGATTGGCCAGTTGGAGGGAACGATGCAAGAATTACAAGAGTAGAACTGTTATTTTATACTTCAATACCACACAAGAGGGGGAGGGGGTGATTTGTGTGGTCTCCAATTTTTGAGTGCTGTCTCAATAGAAGAACTTGGTTCTTCTTGGTGTTCTAACTTCTACTGGTGTGGAATAATAAATGCAGTAAAGTAAAAACACAGAGATTTTTACATGGAAAACACCCGGCTCAAAAGGTGAAAAAAACACGACCTACTACTCAGTAGGATTTTATCCAAACACAACTCTGAGCCAAACAACATTTACAAAATAAACTCTTTTGTAAACCTAGGACTAACTCTAATCCATTTGTAGCAAACTAGCCTCTAGCTAATTGCGACAAGCTTCAAGTTAACTCTAACTTGAACAGTGTGTACCTATTACATTTGCTTCTAATAAAGCTGAAAGATACAATATTAAATCACCTACTACAACCANGAAAACACCTGGCTCAAAAGGTGAAAAAACCACGACCTACTCCTCAGTAGGATTTTCCCAAACTCTTCACTACAACTCTGAGCCAAACAACATTTACAAAATAAACTCTTTTGTAAACCTAGGACTAACTCTAATCCATTTGTAGCAAACTAGCCTCTAGCTAATTGCGACAAGCTTCAAGTTAACTCTAACTTGAACAGTGTGTACCTATTACATTTGCTTCTAATAAAGCTGAAAGATACAATATTAAATCACCTACTACAACCAACTAGACTCGAAAAACAAACAGGTGGAACTGGTTCTTCTAGCTGTTCAGTAGCCTTTGTGTCGCACAAAGATTCTGCTTGTAAAATTTCTCTGGTAATTTTGCTTTCAGTTCTTGCTTCAATTCTGTCTTTGTGCGATCTCTCTACAATAAGAACATTCTGCAATATATATATAGGATTTAGTAGATAAGGAATTAACTAGAATCCTAATGCTACTCTTCCTTGGTGAAAGAGTTCTAGTCAAACTCAACTCCTAAATCCTTCCTTATCTTAGATTTTGTTCTTATTGAATAAGGAGTCCTTCTCCAATTTCGTTTTTGCAATCTTTTCTATCAGAATATATCTCAATTTTACTAGAATACATTTATCTCATACATGTGCATCTCATGTGCCTTTAACTTTGCTGGTCTATGTCACCTGTGATGGACCTGGTTTATCTCGGAGTTCCTTTGTCAATCTTCAAAACTATTTCATTTCTTGGACCAACAAATGCCCCCCTTTTGATGATGAAAAACTTTGTGCTTCAGGCCTGTTTCAGCTTAGTCCAACATTGACACATATAAGAGTATTAAGCATTTATCACAAAGAACCAGGTTCATTAGGTTATGAATATCACATGTTCAGAGCACAACCTATCTCCCCCCTTTTGGCATCATCAAAAAGTTGCAAAAACAATTGTGTGAATCCCAGATTTTTAACACTTACTCATGGCCATTTGGGCAACTACATATGCAATCATATATTAATCATCAATAATCAACTAAGAATTCAAACTATCAAAAAATAGAGATCAGAGCAAAAAGCATCATATTTCATTGATAGAGCGAATACGATTCTGCCACAAACCACACAATGAAACAAAAATAGTTAAAACATGAGCAACAAACAAAAATTCTGAATCTGGGTCACTGAAAGTTCTAGGCTGGCTAGGAAATTAAGGCTTGGAAAAACTGCAGACCTGGTTCGTTTAGCCGAGATAGATGGTTCAGCAGATTTAGAAACATATGGAGACTTCTTTGAGGTAGTCTTGACTTTCTTAGGCTTAGGGGTCTGAACCTCTACCTCTGCCACTTTTTCACTTTGATGGACCCGGTCCATCTCATCTATTTCAACATCCTCAATAGGCTCAACAACCTTTTCTTTCCCTTTTACCGCTTTTTTCTTCTTACTCTCCTCTAAAGCTCTCTTCAACTCGTCCTCTAAAAGCTCTCTTCAACTCGTCCTCACTTTGCTTTACCTTGCTCCTTGTAGTTCTTCCTCTTGGAAGAGAAATAGTAGAAGTATCAGAAGGAGAAACTTTTCTTTTCTTACTTTCTCTTGTTGTTCCAGACGTTTGAGCTTTAGGAGTTCTTTTCTTCTTTAGATTGTAATTATCGCCTAACATTTTCAGCAGATCCGCCAGGGTTTCCTAAGTAGATGAACCAGGTTCATCTGTACCTTTCCTAAATTTACTAACCCTTCAGCGGTTTCTCCTGATTCACTTCCCCCTGCGTTCTTGCTACTTTCTTCCTCCTTTTCTGGCTCAGCTCCAAAAATAGCCATTCTAAAAGATTCAGAGGTGGGTGAATAATCAACCACTTCTTTCCCTTTTCCCTTTCTCATTACTCCGTACTCCCTCACTCTCATTTTTTATTTATTTAATTTTTACCACCTATTCTTATTGTTTCCGGCAACTCCACATCTATTACAGACCCAACTAGTATGAACCTATTTTCTTAGTTTTTCAACAACATCAGAGATGACCTCAGAAGAAGGACTTGGGACAGATGTTACCTGAGTCATCAAAAATTTGGGAATGGTTTTGTAAGGGAGGGGATGTCTTGAATGAACTTTTAGTTTTGAATTGACGGTTAAGGCTTCCCTAGAATCTAGGTATTTTAATTTGGTGAGGATTCTTGTTGAAGCAGAACTGGTTCAAAGTCAAATGGATAGGCTTTGAAAAGATTTTGAGTTTGAGCAGAGTTCTGCTCATGATTTAATTATTAGTATTTCAAAGTGTGCAGAAAGTAGAACACATACCTCGTCTTTCAGATGAACCAGCACGATGGACCATGTTCATCATTTCAGAATCCTCTTGATCAAGCCTCAATTTGCAAAGATAGAAAAAATTTCAGTTGTGATCAGTGAGTCATATCAAAACATGGCATAAGAGTATACTTTTTACAGCATGAGGCTGAGCAATTGTTAATCTGATTATTTACACCCCTTGCAGACTTTTCTAGCCAAATGTTTTTCTTTGTTATCATTTTTTTAATGTATTTACATTCTGAACTGGTTCAATTAAGTGATCTTAATCATCCCTAATAGTAACCTGTTCCTTTTAAAATGCTCTTTACTCAGTACTTTTGTAAAGATATCTGCATGGTTTCACAACCAACTAGTTACTTCTTGATGTTCCTTCATTGCTTTGTTGTTGTGGAACATGTTCAGGTACAGGTTCCAACGAAGTTTGGGAATTATTTTGTTCTATTCCCCCTGTCATGTTGCTCGGGCTGGATGAACCTGTTCCATCACCTGTTCCTTCCTCCAGTGTTGCTTTAGTTTGGACTGAGTTTCTGACCAGCCCAATTTATTCATCATCTTGTTCATTACCAACCCCAATGATCTCACCGTTCTTTCCATTTTCAAAGGAGACATTTCCTCCTTTAAGGTCCTCAAGTGAAAGGAACTAGTTCTTGTTGCCAGTCATGTGTTTTGAGCAGTCACTATCCATGTACCATATTTGGCTATTACCTTTCACTTGAATCTACAAAAGAAAATCAGGGGTTAGTCTTAGGAACCCAAACTAGTTTGGGTCTCTTTCTATAAGCAAAAGGATGAATTAAATTCTTTTTGCCCAACTTGGTAACCAATTCTTACCTCGAACAAAACTTTTGTTCTTTTGACTGGCCTTTTCTTTTGCATTACATTCACTTTTAAAGTGACCAGTCTTACCACAGTGAGTACAAATCTTGTTCTCAGGAAGAGTGAGGTACTTGCTTTTAGGATCCCACTTAGGTAGCGGATTACCAAAGCCAAGTCCTCTTCTATTGTTACTATGATGTTTCTGTAGCCATGCCAAAGCATCAGAGGACCTGTTCCATTTGCTAGTTCTATCTAGTTCATGCTTGACCTTGCTTAGATCCTCCTTAAGGACTCTTATCTGCTTATCTGTTTTGTACAACTCGTCTTTCATTTTTCCTAGGTTTTCTTCTAATGTGAGTTGTGTGTGATCATCTTTGTTTTTACCTGTTCCTAATTTCAGTTTTAGATTTTCAGATCTTAGCTCTAGGACAGTGGTGTCAAGTTCATGAACCTGGTTCTTTAACTCAACATTTTTACTATCACTTTCTCTAGCCCTAAGTTCCAGATTTTTGCACTTAGCTTTCAAAATTACACACTCCTTAGACAGTTGTTACTTTTCATTGTTTAGATCCTCAGATTCATCAATGAAATCCAGGAGTAACTCAGATAGCCTTTCTTTATACAAAAGTTTAATCTTGTCTTTGAGATGAATTATACTTACCTCAGATTCCTCATCGGATTCTCCAATT
>ML426829.1:129782-146273 GCA_005239525.1 Nicotiana knightiana | reverse complement strand
TTGATTAATCTCGTTTTGTTTAACTACGTTCTGATTGTAGTTGATTGAAGGAGCTCTCGATTATGACAGAATGAGACCGAGAAAGGGATAAGGTTGAGAAAGAGCAGAAAGAGTGGAATATTCGATTGCTATCGATAAACCTGTACTTACGTTTCATGTTCCATTCCTTGGGGAATGGCATCCTCTCAATAGGAATGAGGTCGGAGGTCCTGATTCGGACAAACCGGTTCATCCACCCTTGATCCTTGTCTTCATCGATGGTGGAGAAGAGAGATTTCGAAGATCGACATTGCAGCTTTATCAGGCCACCTCGATAAAGGCGAGGGCTATATAGCCCGATCAGATGGTCGAGGGTAAAAGACATCCCCTCGACCTGGCTCAAGAAGTATCTAATCAGGTTGACGATTCGCCAGAATGAGGGGTAGATCTGACCGAGCGTCAGTTGGTACTGTTGGAAAAAATCGAGAATGACTGGGTATGTGGGGCCCAGAGCAGGATCTACGGGACCCAACGTGAATGGGTAGGTATATACACTTAGGTACCTTGCTTTGTGAGTAGTAATGTCCTCTTCAGAGGAAGGGACCACCATGTCTTTTTCCTCCCAATTGCAATCTATTTTCACCTGCTTAAGTTCGACTTCGGCAATCAAACTAATATTCCAAGACATGGGTTCACATTGACCCGGGACTGAGGAAGGTTTTTTTATTTTGAAAGCGGAAGTTGTTTCGCACGATCCGAGAATACATTCTTCGATATGAGGTGGCACCACCGCTTTACTTCTAGACGGTCGTGATGACGAAGAGGCTTTCTCTTTATGAGGAACAGTTTTATACGTTTTCGCCATTGTTATTGTGAAATTTCAAAAGAAAAGAAGAAGTTGGTGATGGCATAAGAACAAGTTGAGGGAAGGGTAAGTTCAGAGGGATTGAAAAAGCATGAGACTCTAAGAATGATTTAAGAAGTAAAGTTTGCAAAGTTGAGGAGTTTGGCTATTTATAGGGGTAACTTAAGCGTGTTGGGAAAGCCAAATGACCGACCATCAGCCGCCTTCAATTAATGGCCTTGGGGAACTGTGCAGATCCGACCTTTCCATCACATTAGTAGCTGATGTCACGAGGTTGACATCACAGTTGAGGCATTGAAGGGACGAGAATCAAATCATTTCTTATCATTTTATTCTAAGAAATGTCGGGACCATCTGTATACGGTCAAAATCATATGACCCCGATTTTGTAGGTTCGAGAGGTCTCATCGAGGGAATAAGTCCGATAAAGACCTAGCTCGGGCTCGAAGGCAGAATAAGAGGCTCGGAGACCTAAGTATTCGAGAGACATCGGAGACCTAAGAGAGACATCGGATCCAAGTACGATCGATTCAAAAATAATACCGTTATGAGTTTGTTACAGAAGGATAAGATTCTTGCCACGTCCCCAAGATCATAGGATAAATTCCACGATAGATTTGTACGAATTAGTACGAATCCGTACTAGGTGATTATACAGCTGTCCCAAAAAGATTCTTTACTGTAAATAGAAATGTACCTTATTTGGGGTTCTCCTACTATATAAAGGGGACCCCAATCATTTGTAAGAGTATCATTCATTGAAAAAGAATATACACTTTTACTTTTCTGCTCAGCTCTCAGAAATTGTCCTTTAGCTTTATTAGATTCTCTTTTCTTATTTCTACTGTTCATCGAGGTCCTTCTCGAGGTCACCTTGGGGCTTGAGGAAGAAACTCGTTCATATACTGGTTTGATTTGATCTGCTCATTCAACTCACGTACTTACTTTTCTTGTTAGAGTAATTAGTATTGGATTAAATCACATACCTTTGAAACCTCATTATAAATTTAAATTGTTACTCAATTTTTAGGACAAATAGTTTGGCGCCCACTATGGGGCAAAAGAAAATAGTGATTATTTAATTACTGATTCTCATTACACACGATATTTTTACACTTTTTCTTGTCAAGATTTTCTAATTCTCAGGATTAAAATATGTCAAACTCGCAAAACACACATGTTCATAACATCGAAGCTCTCAGATTTCATGGGGAAAACAACAATATAAGGGTCGGTGTACGAGGGGTTACACGTGCACGGGATGGTCCGCCCCCTGGCCATCGCGTTCGCGATCCTGGGCTCGCGTTCGCGTAAAAAAAACCCCTGCCCCATAGAATCCCTTACACATCGCGTTCGAAAGTGAAAGGTCGTGTTCATGAAGGTTAATCCTGTCGATGCTTCGCCTTTGTGACCTATTCTCCGAGTTCGCATAGAAGAAAATCTCCCTAGTCCCAAGTTACCCTTCACGATCGCGAAGAACAACACACCAGACATCAGCAACAGTGAAAACCTGCAACCTTCCAAGTATAAAATCGATCCGTAGCCTATCCAAAACTCACTGAGCCCCTCAAAATTCAAATCAAATATGCACACAAGTGTAATAACATCTTATGAACTCGCTCGCGCAATCTAAACACCAAAATAATACCTAGAACTACGAATTGGACATCTAAATATATGAAATTTTCAATGCAACTTAAGAACTTTCAAATCCACAACCGAGCATCCGAATCATGTCAAATCATTTCCGTTTTGAACCAAATTTTTCAGACAAGTCAATAATAGTAAAATGAACCTGTACTAAGTCCCATAACCGAAATCCGAACCCGGTAGCTATAAAGTCAAGCTATGGTCAAACTTCAAAATTCTTTAAACTTTTAAATTACTAGTTTTCAACAAATCA
Organism: Nicotiana knightiana; assembly: GCA_005239525.1. NCBI lineage: Eukaryota > Viridiplantae > Streptophyta > Magnoliopsida > Solanales > Solanaceae > Nicotiana > Nicotiana knightiana. The sequence goes on along the minus strand of ML426829.1, from coordinate 143,526 downwards.
CGTTAAATTGAATTAGGGACTTCAGAATTCAATTGCGGGCATACTCCCAAGTCCCAAATCATGATACAGACCCACCAAGACCGTCAAAATATTGATCCGGGTCCATTTTACACAAAATATTGGCCGTAGTCAACTCAAATCATTTTTAGGGAAACGGCTCACACTTTTTTTCATTTTTCACATAAAGATTTTTCGGAATAAGACGTGGCTACGCACGCAAATTGAGGAACACTAAACGGAGCTAATCAAGGTCTTGGAATATGAAAATAAAGGCTAAAAATTCAAAATGACCTATCGGGTCATCACACAATTCATTTCAATACCATTGTGGTGCAAAATCTTATCCCACAATATAAATTAAACAAGACAAACAACTCAATACCAATATTCTTATAATATGAATACAAAGAGAAATGAAACATGCAGAACAATAAGAAACTACTAAAACAAATAGAGAATAACCAATACTTCGATATCCCAAATTTTGGCAAAACGATAATACCAAAATAGCTAGATGACTCATATAAACGGAAGAACATAATTAAGTGCTTCAAGTAACATAAGGATGGTAATAGAAAGTAGAACATGTGTCAACGAGAATAAACAATTTATACAATTAGAAGCATGTAGCATGTAAGCAGATATTGGGTGAGAAATATGCAATTCAAAACAAGTAACAATTAAACAACAATAACAAGTAAGACATGGATAACAAGTAAGAATATGTAGCAACTAAAGCATGTAATAAGAGATAACATCGCATATACACTCATCATCTCGCATATACGTCGTTTCTCCACAAAATTCACATAAACAATATTTCAACAAGTCTTAATTCCATCAAGTCAAGGTTAGACACAACACATACCTATTTTCGCAATCAAATCAACACTCAACTATGGCCTTCCCTCAAAATTAGCCTCCCAAGGAGTCAAATCTAACCAAATATAGTTCACACGTTTGTTAATCACCAAAACTTAATTTCCAATACATATATCCTATGTTAGGGACTTAGTGTCCTTGGCAAGGTTTGCTCCACTATCATCTCAAAGATGTGAGATTCCAGGAGAATCTCTTAAACACTGAGGTTGATCCACTATCACCTAAGGTTACATGCTGAGTAGTTTTGGTATCATCTGTAATAACCTAGCTCGCTAGAGATATTGTCAGCTTTGAGGATAAGCTCGTATGACTTTTGCTGATGGGATATTTGCTTTGGTTATTATTAGTGGTAGAGCCAAGATTTTCACTAAGAGAGGCTAAAATATAAATAAATAGATTCACGAAGAACCCAAGGAATGTCAATATGTAGTATATATACATATTAAAAAAATTACCTAACTATATAGTGTAATTTTCGAACGAAGGGTTATCGGTTGACATTCCTTGACTACATGTGGCTCCGCCACTGGGTATCACAATTATTTATTTGTTAACTTGGTAAAAACAATAACTAACATATTATTCGCATTTAAACTAATATTTAACTATACTGATAATATTTTAAGAAATCTTTACGTCGTCATCCTATATAACTTGAATAAATTGCCGTTGACATTTCCATTGTGATCTTGACAATCTTGATGGTGAACCCATGTGGGGTTAATCATCTTTATAAATACACGAGGAAACTAGGCTTAATCTTTAAGAATTCTCCAAATCATGAAGGACGCGTGACAACTCTTGCTAGTGACACCCTATAGAAGATGTCAAGATATTAATTAATACGATAAGTCTAAGCTATTAACTTAATTAATGTATTAATTAGTTCTTGTCTGCTAGATATACTGTCACTTGACTAACTCTTGGCATTACTTTCTATAGCTTTAGAAGTATAATAACAACGGCTATAAAAGGAGGAGAAAAGACAAGTTTTCCCTATACGTTAATTCATAAGAACTAGAGCTAGCCTCAAAGTCAACCACATTTTTAAGCAATTGATCCATTCATCAAGTCAAAAGAAAATAAGTATTAGCTAGATCTGGGTCGCTGCTGATGAATAATGAACGTGCAAATCTACACAAAACTACTCTTACAATATTTTTATGTGTAGTTTATTGCGTATCAGCAAGTTAATTGCATCTGTATCATAGAAAAAGTCTTTACTGTATTGTTAAAATGCTTCTTTTTTTTCGTCCAAAGGACGATCCAATTGTCAAAATGTTAGTAAAATATAACTTTCACTACCATATGTATGTATTTGTATGTTCTTCCATAAAGTTTTACTTTATAATAGATTTATGCACCTAAGACGTGTATAAATTAATTATATAATAGACTAATGTGCCTAAGATTAGTATAAATTAATCAATGGTACAATTTAAAGATCAAAGTCTTGTAACTTATCAAGACCATTTTTTATCAAAGTTATGAATCCATATAAAAGTTAAAAGAATGAATAATTTACATACAAAATAGATTCATTCAGAAATAAAAAATAATCTTTTTCAAATGTAGATGGATTAATTAAGTTATAATAATATTTCTGTTAATATTTACTATTAACAAATTAATTTGGTCCAAAAAATTGATTAATCAATCATTTGACCGAAGCCGAAGCCGAAGCCGACCCGAGCGAGCGAGCGACGACGACGACATGATGCTTTCCTTCTTCTCAACTCTTTAAGAGCTAGAAGAAGAGCAATTGTTTATATACCCATCAAAAACCTTTTCCTCTTCCAATATAGGACAATATCCCTTTGTCAAAGAGGGAAACTCAAATATTTCATTTTCCCTCCATTTCCCATTCACCCTCTTTTAAGCTACATTAAAGCTTAATAACCCATTAATCCCCCACATGAATGGGAAATTATATCACGGAAATATGCATGAAAAACTATGTGATTCTCAAGCAAGGATTAATTGCATCTGGATAAGTAGGTTTCCCTTTGAACTTTCTGTAGTGAACTTATGTCAGATATACTCGGTCAATTGGTAGATTTGATATCTTTGAACCGTCAAACTTTGGTGTATACCTAGACAACCATAAGTCACACAACCAACCCTTAACCGTCTTTGATTCTCTATGTTGTGTTCGTTTCAGCCATGAACACCGCCTAGTTTCATAAGTGCGTAGAGAACTGACCTTACAAAATTCTCCTTGGAGTGGCTAACACTTCACACTTACATAGGTGATTCCTAAACGTATCATCCCGTAGATACACTATTTGATATACCCGTATCAAATTTAAAAATTATTAAAAAGTCTTAATGCTTTATCCTTGGTATTAAACATTGTCTCATCACGAGAATGGGCCAAAATTTTAGTTGACAATGTTGAACCGTCATTAATGACTTTGTTTGATCTCCTTGAACCTAGGTCTTGGGATCTACAGTCTTATAGGTAGAGTTACCGCCACAATGACTTGTTCTTGACCATAGTCTCATTCCCCTTGATGATTTCTCAACTACCTCTCTAGTTAGGCCTTTTGTAAGTGGATCCGACGCATTATCACTTGACTTTACATAGTCAATCGTGATAATTCTTCTAGAGAGTAATTGCCTAATGGTTCTATGTCATCGTCGTATATGACGAGATTTACTGTTATACATAACGTTCCCAGCCTTTTCAATTGTCACTTGACTATCCCAATGTATGCATATTGGTGCCAACACTTTGGGCCAAAATGGAATGTCTTCCAATAAATTCCAGAGCCATTCAGCTTCTTCACCGGCTTTATCTAAGGCTATGAACTCAACCTCCATTGTAGAGCGGGAAATACAAGCTTGTTTGGACGACTTCCAAGATACCGCTCCTCCACCAATAGTGAATGCATATCCACGTGTGGACTTAGAATCAGTTGAACCGGTGATCCAATTTGCATCATAGTATCCCTCAATCACCGCAGGATATTCACTGTAGTGCAAAACAAAGTCTTGGGTATATTCTAAATATCCCAAAAATTGTTTCATTGCCATCCAATGAGATTGACCTGGATTGCTCGTATACCAACTCAATTTACTTATAGCACAAGCTATATCTGGTCGTGTACAATTCATGAATACATTAAGCATCCCAACACACGAGCATAATCCAGTTGTGATATGCTTTGGCCTTTGTTCTTTGCTAATGCAAGATTCATGTCAATTGGAGTCTTTGAAACTTTAAATCCTAAGTGCTTGAATTTTTCAAGTACTGTCTTAATATAATGAGATTGTGACAACGCCAGACCTTGAGGAGTCTTATGGATCTTAATCCCCAGAGTTAAATCAGCAACTCCCAAGTCCTTCATATCAAACTTGCTAGTTAGCATACGCTTAGTCGCATTTGTGTTGGCAATGTCATTACTCATTATCAGCATATCATTCACATATAGGCAAATAATGACTATGTGATTTGGAACATTTTAAATGTACACACATTTATCACATTCATTTATCTTAAAACCATTTAACAACATTGTTTGGTCAAATTTCGCATGCCATTGTTTGGGTGCTTGTTTTAGTCCATAAAGGAACTTAACAAGTCTAGATACCTTCTTTTCTTTACCTGGAACCACAAACCCTTTAGGTTGTTCCATGTAGATTTCTTCCTCCAACTCTCCATTTAAGAAGGTCGTCTTAACGTCCATTTGATGAATTTCAAGACCATAAACTGCAGCTAACACTACTAACGTTTGTATAGACGTAATTTTTGTAACTGGAGAGTATGTATCAAAATAGTCAATACCTTCTTGTTGTCTATACCTTTTGACAACAAGTCTTGCCTTATATTTATCAATAGTGCCATCATCTTTCATTTTCCTCTTAAAGATCCATTTAGAACCCAACGATTTATTTCTAGGAGGAAGATCAACCAATTCTCATGTATGGTTGTTCAATATGGATTCTATTTTACTATTGACTGCCTCTTTCCAAATAATGATTCCGTAGCTTCTTTAAAGATTCGAGGCTCATTTTCCAATAAGAAAGTCACAAAATCTATTCCAAATGAAGTAGACGTTCTTTGACGTTTACTACGTCTTGGATCCTCCTGATTAAATGTGCTTTCTTTTGTTTCTTCCCGAGGTCGTTTAGATCCTTCACCAATCGACTCACATTCCTTTTTATACGGATATATATTTTCAAAGAACTCAGCATTATCTGATTCTATAACCATATTATTATGAATGTCGGGATTTTCTGATTTATGAACCAGAAATCGATATGCTTTACTATTGGTCGCATATCCTATGAAAACACAATCAATGGTTTTCGGTCCTATTTTTACTCTTTTGGGTTTAGGAACTTGCACTTTTGCTAAACATCCCCACACTTTAAAATAATTCAAGTTGGGATTCTTTCCTTTCCCTTTTTCATATGGAATAGATTGTGNTTTAATGAACGATTCTTTCTTTCCGCAATCCCCTTGGATTGGGGTGTGTAAGGGGCCGTTGTTTGATGAATAATTCCATATTCTAAACATGTTTCTTAAAAAGGAGATTCACATTCACCACTTATATCACTTCTTATCATTTTGATTTTCTTGTTAAGTTGCGTTTTAACTTCATTTTTGTATTGCTTGAATGTGTTTATTGCTTCATCTTTACTATTAAGTAAGTAAACAAGCAATATCGAGTACTATCGTCAATAAAAGTTATGAAATACTTCTTTCCACCGCGAGATGGTGTTGGCTTCATATCGCAAATATCTGTGTGAATTAAGTCTAAAGGATCTAAATTCCTTTCAACTGACTTATAAGGATGTTTAACATACATAGATTCCACACAACTTAGGCAATACTTCAATTTAATCTTTCCGTAAGGTTTTATAATTGACATGACTCAAACGTATATGCCATAATTCATTTGACTCAAGTAAGTAAGACGAAGCTGAAATTTTATTATTATTCTCAACAACCATTATATTCAGCTTGAAAAGGCCCTCAATGAGGTAACCTTTTCCTACAAATATTTCGTTCTTACTTATTACAACCTTATCAGAGACAAAAATACACTTAAAACCATTCTTAACAAGAAGTCCAGCAGAGACTAAGTTCTTCCTAATCTCGGGAACATGAAGGACGTTGTTCAAAGTCACCACCTTGCCAGAAGTCATTTTGAGAAATATCTTCCCAGATCCGTTGCAGCATTTCTTATAGAAAGCGTCTCTTCGGTTCCAACAGGAGCACATATAGAAAAAGCTTCTCTAACTGCACAAACATGGCGAGTGGCCCCAGAATCAATCCACCGGTCCTTAGGATTTCCCACCAGGTTGCATTCAGAAAGCATAGCACACAAGTCATCAACATCTTCGTGCTTTTCAACCATGTTTGCTTGACTCTTCTTCTTGTCTTTCTTTGGAGCACGACAATCTACAGATCTGTGTCCAGATTTTTCACAGTTGTAACAATTTTCATTGAACCTCTTCTTGCTTGGGTTGTTTTTCGGTCCAGAAGTCTTCTTCCTCTTTCTGTTATTTTTAGGCGCATCCTCAACAATGTTTGCTCCCATTATTGTTGAGTTTCCACGGCCTTTCTTTTCAGCAGCTTTGTTGTCCTCTTCGATTCTCAACTGAACAATGAGATCTTTAAGGGACATCTACTTGCATTTGTGTTTCAAGTAATTTTTGAAGTCCTTCCACAAAGGAGGCAACTTCTCAATCATCGCTGCAACTTGGAATGCTTCATTAATGACAAGACCTTCAATGAAAATTCTATTAGTAAATATAATAAAATTAATACTTTCAACATCAGTATTAATTGGAATTATACCTTCAGCAAGGAGATCGTGAATAATCACTTACAATTCCTGGACTTGAGTAATAACAAACTTGTTATCTACCATTTTGTAGTCCAAAAATTTAGCGGCAACAAATTTCTTCAATCCGGCATATTCAATTTTGCATTTTCTTTCAAGCACAACCCACAGTTCTTTTGACGTCTCCACATTACTATAGACGTTATACAGATCGTCCTCCAGTCCGCTAAGAATGTATTTCCTTCATAGAAAATCAGAATGCTTCCACACCTCAGTCACGAGGAAACGTTCATTTTCTAGAGTTTCGTCGGGCATAACAAGGACATCTTCCTTAATGAACTTCTGTAGACTCAAAGTAGTCAAGTAGAAGAACATTTTCTGCCACCGCTTGAAATCAATCCCGAAAATTTTTTTGGGTTTTTCCGCTGGTGTCGCTCGGCTCGTTGATGAATTGGCAGTCACAATAGGAACAGTTTGGTTCCCGTTGTCATTTGTCATTTTTGTAAAAGAATGACACAAACAAAACGTTAAAATCACGTGGAATTTAATCTTCAATGGAGTAGAAAACCACAAAGGTTTTAGTCTCTAGAACAGTGAGTATAACACAAATACAGAAAATAAAAATTAAATTCCTTAAGCTTGTTAGTAAACTGTATTTGTAAAATAATTCTGGAGAAGATAAAATAACATATAAACAGAAACATAAATGAAACAAAAGTTAATCCGAGCCCACTGAATTCACAGTGTTTCCTTAAGGAATTTAATCCCATTTGAGTACCCAAAGTTACGGATTATTTCCTCCCAGGATAGAACGAATTACACACTGGTGTAATGGTACTTCAAACCCCAGAGGTTCAGCAAACATAAAATTCGGTAGCAAATTACACTTACTGTTGCTTTCTTTGAAGTTAAAACAATGCAGAACAGGAAGAGAACTTAGAAATTCGTATGAAAAATCTGAGAGAAGACTTGTATTTATAGCCAATGTTGAGCTCAAAACTGAAGAGGTGCAACTCTTCAGAATGGTTGTTTACGTAAAACGGTCATAGCATAAATGCCATAACATAAATGGCTATTACGCAACAATAAATCGGAAATTCAAGAGGGAGGTTAATTTTCAGTTACAAAAATGAAAAACGGATAACGGATAACGGAAAAACTTTAATATTATTCTGTTATTAAAACGGATATTTAATAGCCGAAGTCGAAGTCGAGCGAGCGACGACAACGCGTGAGACTTGCCTTCTTCTCACTCTTTAAGAGCTAGAAGAAGAGCAATTGTTAATATATCCATCAAAAACCTTCTCCTCTTCCAATATGGAAAATATCCCTTTGTCAAGGAGAAAAACTAAAATATTTTAATTTTTCTCATTTTTTATTCACCCTTTTTAAAGCTACATTAAAGCTTAATACCCAACAACTAAGAATCAAGTATCCTTGTTTATTACTACTCCTATGACTTATGTAGAGACATTCTATTTTATTCGAGTGCCGAGGAGCAAAGCTTTTCATTTTATTCGTGTCATGGTTATAGAAAAAGGAAGTCCAAAAATGCCAGGTAAATGTTTCTGATATCTAAATCTTAATAGTAAGAGTCTTGTCAGTGTTTATGACCGTCAGCGGCAAAAGGGCTTGATTCCATTACAAAATGTGAAGAAAAAGATTGATTTAACAAGATATACTTGAAAGCTGAAACGATGTAGTGGTTGTATCTTTTTCTTGTCATAAATCATGCTAGCTGAGTTTCTTAAAACGTTGATCTCCAAATTAAAAATCATTATCAAGAAATATCATTTTCGGGAATGACAAAGAAATGCTGCAGCTGACATGTGGAAGCATGAGAAGGATTTGCAGTTACTCATGCCATCCAGCCACCCTACTGAATTTGTCTTCGTAAATATAAGTTTCATGAAACATATTAAGAGAGATTGTTCCTTTCATGAAATATCCCGTGAATAGCAGAAATATATACACCCTTTTTCATTTTGAATGATTTTGGATTATAAGTATACATATTCTGAGAATTATTAAATTAGTGTTATTTGTTTGAGTTAGTGATAACGAAAGAGAATATCCGCATTCTTCATAAGTTGCAAGTTAAATATATATATAGTAAATTCCAAACTACATATACGTAAAGTAAATTCCGAAACAGTCTGGCGAGTAACACATGAACGTTAGATTAAAATGATAAAATAGTAACTATTCTGAAGAAGGACCCAAGAACCAATATGGTGTTATCTTTGTAGTATTTTATTTTTAAAGGGGAGGCAATTTGCAGAGGGAGGGATAAGAATGAATGTATATCTAATAACTGAATGAATCTCAGAGGAAAATAATAAAACAACAAATATTTATAAATGATATTTGACAACAACGTGCTGCTGCCGAGATCAGAGACTTTCATTACTTGCCTTACGGACTTTTTACATGGCATAAATAAAATTTAAAGGAAAAATTACAAAGTAGTAAGAAAAAGAAGTAAGCAAAAGTACAAAAAGGAATCACCCTATATTACATCACATATTAACTCCCGAGTTTCTCTCTATTTTTGTGTTAGGTTAATGAATAAATATATATATGATGGATGTTTTCTTGAATTAGGAAAAGAAAGTCTCAATATATACAATTTGCTCCCTCTTGTTGTCATGAAGAGGAAATCTTCTTTGTTTTGTTTTTGGAAATGAAGATATTTCTTCTTAGTTGGGAAGCTCTCAACTCAATGTTTGGGCCTTATTATTATTATTATTATGATGATGTCTTGTGTGAGAGCATAATGGGCAGGCCATTTTGGGGAAGAGCAAAAGGTCCATACTGTATTCCATTCTGTGGGCCCATCATAGACCACCTGCCAAACATTGAGGAGAGCAAACAAATATTAGGAGATGAGTAACACTTGACCTTACTATTTATAGGAAAGTCTATTTTTAGAGCTTTTCTTTTAAAATGGAAATGATAAGAATTCAGTTAGAGCTTCGTAGAAGAATATGGTTTTTTATATTTTCATTTCACCAACCTGTACTTTGTGGTCAGATGATGTACAAGTATCAAAATCTCCAGCTTGGCTAATTCATTGCCTGGACATGAATGGATCCCATTGCCAAATGGCATGAAAGTATTGGGCTTTGGAGAAACCTGGCACATCAACAGAAAAAAAAAAGGATTTGTCTCAGATCATAGGGGAATTATCAATTATGAGGGGAAAATAATTAATTAAAATTTACTAGTGATATGTACCTCAAATCTTGAAGGATCAAACTTCTCTGGTTCTGGAAAATTGTCAGGGCTATGGTGAATGTTTCTAAACAGTGGTAATACTTTCCATCCTTTTGGTATGAAATATCCTGAAAATATCAAGGAAAAAGGTACTATATATAGTTAATAAAAATAATCAAGAAAAGGGTGTTTTTTTTTTTTTTTTTAATTTTATTTATTTAAAAAAACGGAGGGGTCAAAGCTGACCTTCAAACTCAACATCTTCAACAGCTTCTCTGAAAGTAAAAGATAAGATAGAAGCAGCTCTAAGTGTCTCTTGAATCAGCCTTGTAGTCATAGGCATTTTCTTGGTGTCTGCCCATGTTAACACTTGTCCTTCACCATTCTCTTCTTTTTCCCTCATTATTCCCTCTTGCTCTTCCTGCGAAGACAACAACAGCATTACTTTTTTATTGCACCCTTAAAATATTTTTAACATTTTCCTTTCTCTTTCTTGGTTTTATTTTAGAGTGGGAAATATACGGGGCGGCAATTTGAGTCCAGATCCATTGTTTAGCTCATCTTGAGCTAGTCTATCTTAGTTCAGGTACACTTTGGATTGAATTAGGTAAAAGCTTATTTATTAACCTAACCCATCTTGACCCGTCCAAATTCAACCCAACCTGTTCATTTGCCACCCCCTAGAATTACCCCACAAAGACATGCTACAAATATTAAGTTTCAAACAAGTCAAAAATTTTGAGTTTATTAAATAAAAATTCAGAAAAATGATACTAGTAGGGCATAGAATCTTACAGTGACAGATTGTAAGACACTAGGATTTTCTCCAAGGTATTTAAGGATCCATGTAAGAACACTAGCTGTAGTGTCTCTGGCGGCAAATATGACTCCAATGATATTATCTGCAATTTGGTCATCAGTAAGATGTTCTTGATCTCCCATGAAAGATCCCAGCAAATCAGTATGATTCTGTTTTGTTTCCCTCCTAACTGAGATGATTTTTGCCAAGATCTTTGCTAGTTCCTTTCTTGCTTTCATTGATTTGTGGAATAGTGTTCCAGGGAGATTGATTGGCATTGAATTGTATCCCGTTTCAAGAATGTAGTAACATCTCTTCAAATCCTCTCTATACAGCATTTCATCCTTTCCAAATATGGAAATCAATGCAACGTTGAATGTGTACTGCCAAAAAAAAAATGTTACTAAATTGAGAAAACATGTCCGAAGTCATTTTGGAAAAAGAAAAAAAACAAACAGGGGACTCTGTTTTTGAGAACATACTGTTTTCATTTCTTGATAAGTGTTGATCAATCTTCCTTCCAAGGATTCAAGTGAGGTTTTTGCGATGGATTCGATGTCTGAGACGATGTTTTTGATGGATTCAGGCATGAAAGCTCGAAGAACTAGCTTCCTCAGCTTGGCATGATAATCTCCTTGATGGAAAAAAATGGCTTGTTTTCCCAACATCCTCTCTTTGCTTGCTGGAAATGTAGGCTTAAAGAGATGAGCTTTTGTGACCAAAACTAGCTTTGCTGCCTCTGGGCTTGATATCATCACACATGGGCATCCCAATATGTGAGTCTTGAATATTGAACCATACCTGTTTCAAAAAATCACACACACACCCATTGCTCATTAGCAACTCAAGATCAGGAAATCAAGAAAATGAAAAGGGTTTTTAGAGTTTAATAATTAGTACTAACTTCTTGACTTTGGAGGTAAAGAAAACACTTGGGTTTTGAGAGTAAAGTTGGAAAGTTTCTCCAATATAAGGCCAACCCAAAGTGCCAGGAGGAAGAGGCAACTTCTTGATACCAAAAGCAAACAAGTTGAAGATAGAATGGAGAAGAAGAAGAAGGGAGCAAGAAATGAAAGCAAATAAGCAAAACATGGAAACAAACTCCATGACTTTTTCTCTGTGTTTAACAAACAAAAAGTACCAGAAATGATACTACTCCTAAAACTCGTGGTGACACAAATAGAGTGAAGATGAGAAGACACCTTTGATGGTTTAATGAATGAATACAAAACCAGATGAAAGGGTATATATATAGGTAAAAGGAGAAAAAGAAGACCCCCCCGGGGAGGGGGGTGAAGGGGAGAGGAGGTGGGAGTAGGGGCCTATTTCCAATTACAGCTCGAATCACACACACGGAATCTCCCTCCAGCTCATGTTTTTCTCTAAACTAAGTATTTCATTCACTTTTACTTGATAGGTTTTGATTTTATACTTAAAAATAATAAATGAATTATATAGTTTACCATAATATTTATATTAATTAATATATATTTTTAATAATTTTAAAAAATAATTTAAAATGAATAATTAATATTTAAGATATAATAAAATAAAAGAAATTATCTTTTTTTAATGAGTTAAAAGTGATAATTAAAAATAAAAAATCTATTTTTAAAATACTGAACAAATAAAAATAAAAGTAGAAGAAAAAGAGAAAATGGAAAGAAAAAGATCTATAAACCAGAGTGCGTCCGGCACGTGTCAGTCAAGATGTTTTAAAGACTTGAGAGAACATGTGACAACAGTTAGGACTCGTTTGGTTTACTTACAACTCCCTCCCTTTCAATTTAGGCTAGATAATTTGATTCGGTATGTAACTTAAGAAAAAAAAGATTTTTAAAATTTATGATCTTAAATGCTTAAGAGTAAAAGCTTTATGGGGACATGATATTTGTGTGATTATGTAAGTTTTTTATTTATGGTAAAATGAGTAAAATGAAGAATTTAAATTTATATTATTTTCAATTGTAGAAATGTGTCATTTTTTTAAAACGGGCTAATAAAAAAAATATGCCATCTAAATTGAAACAACGAGAATAGTTATATAGAAATTATAATCTAAAAATTAGTTATGTCGAGAATAATGATAAAGGGTATTGCACGTTGATAACAATGAAAGAATTCTTATATATAGAAATTACTTGCTTTTAAAGGGTATTTTTTATCTTTAAATGATTTGATCTCTGTATTGTTAATTAATACAATAATTTTATTTCACTTTCTTTTTTAAATAAAATGATACATAACTTCTCGCATTACTAAATAAAAATATCATGTAATATCGCCAATTAAAAATTCTGAATTTAATTTGTACATATTGATTGGGTTATTATTTATAATTATCTTTTACTTCCTTCGTTTCAATTTAAATTTATAGTTTGATTTGGCACAAAGTTTAAAAAAAAAAGACTTCTGAAACATGTAGTCATATAAACTTAAGGGACAAAAGCTTTATGTGGCAATGATATTTGGATGGTCATAAAAGCCTCTCATTAAGGGTATGGTGGGTATAATAAAAAATTTAAAATCAAAATTATTTCTATATATCGAAATATGTCAATTTTTTTGGAACATACTAATAAAAGAAATGTGTCATTTGAATTAAAACAGAGGCAGTTAAGTGATACGCGTAAGGTTGAAGGTTGGGTTAGAGGTTTGAGGGAAGTAATAAATGGGCGTTTGGACATAAGAATTATAAAATTCCGAAAAAAGTGAAACAAATTTCAAGTGAAAATGTTATTTGAAAATTAGAGTTGTGTTTGGACATGAATATAATTTTGGGTTATTTTTGAATCTTTTTAAGTGATCTGAGTGAAAAGTTTAAAAAACAACTTTTTGGAGATCAGCATTTATTCATAAAATTTTCAATTTTCACTTGAAGGTGCATTTTGAAAATTTTCGAAAATTTGAAAAACTCAAAAAAGCAGTTTTTCAAAATTTTCACTCAAATCACACCGCAAAATTTCAAAAACAACTCAAACTAAATTTTATGTCTAAACACAACTCTAAATTTCAAATATCATTTTCACAAAAAAAAAAAAAAAAAAAAAAA
>ML426829.1:94812-129399 GCA_005239525.1 Nicotiana knightiana | reverse complement strand
ATTTTTAAAAAAAAAAAAAAAAAAAAAAAAAAATTCACCAATTTTTGGAATTTTATAATTCTTATGTCCAAAGTCCAAACGCCTACTAAGTTGTTTGACCACGACTTGCACTTGCAGGCAACTTTTTGGCTATGTTGATTGGTGTGAGAGCAAAAGGGCAAAGTGGAGAAACACAAAAATAAAAATAAAAGGGGAACAGCATGGTTATCCGTACAACAATTGTACATCTATTCTCATTTTTGAAGATTTATGAAGTAGGGAATCTAGACTTTTGAAAATAACATTTAAATGCATCGATCCTTTACAGGTTCTTTCATTTTTTGATGAATGAGTTATAAAATGAACCATTTTGTTTGTGTTTGTGTTTGTTTTGTCTTTGTTTATTATACATTTCTTTCCATAAAAGGAAAATTTTATTCTTGTTTACGTCATTTCTACTTCTTTGTTGAGATATTTTCCTAACTAATATAGTAAAAGTTATCTCATGCTCTACTTTGTCTTTTGAACAAATTTTTAAAAGAAGGAACAAATCATTCCCTTTTAAGATATAATTTAAGATCATTAGACTTTTTAGAGAGTCGTAAAACACTTAACTTATATCTTTCATCATTATTTTGCAAACCTATTTTCTTAATAGACAACTATAGTATTATTTTTTAAGTTCAAAGGCATGTATGTATAGAGAGCTAGAATACACGCATTGAGAATGGTATGTAATTTATGAGAGTTCACGTCTTTTAGGAGTATAGGATATTATTATATAAGTATAAGATGGTTATTGATTTAATAGTTGCCAAGTGCCCAGTTGACATAGGGATCCTAGTTGAAGTTTGACCTGATGAACTCATTGATGGGTTGATTTGAGACTTGACCCAACTTGGAGTATCCCATAATCAACATTTTCTTTGCTTTGATTTATTTTCATTAATTAGGATTAAATGGGTTGGAACTCTTTTGAGTGCACAACTTAGTTATTAGACAAGTAGTGATCTCAACACCAATTGATAAAGGCAGATTTCTTTCTTGAAATTATAATCCCGTTCCTTAGTTTGAAGCTAAATATATAATTTTAAGTCTGCTCTGTTGGGAATAAACCCCCCACAAAAATAATATTCACGGCAATAAAAACAGAATAATAACGTAGCACCGAGATACGATAATCAACAATAGTAAAAGAGTGACAATGATATCGAGATTTTTACGTGAAAACCCTTTCTAAATAAGGGGAAAAAATCACTATCCCGAAAGGAGCAACTGATATCACTACAGTAAGGAATTTTACACTTTGTAGACCCGAGGAAAATACTACAAAGATCACTACAATACTCAAAAGAAATAACCCTCTTTTGATATTCCCACCTCACTACAATATCGCTCACACTCTCTATTTTTCCTCACATGCTATTTTCTTATACCCTATGTGTGATGCCTCACTCTTTCTTTCTCTCTTTGTTGGTGTATTGAAAGGAGAGAAAGAGCTCTCCTTTTATAGGAGAAAATGCGTAGCCTCCAAGAATGCTACAGGAGGAGCTTCAATTCTCTTCCATTCATTTCCAAACTTGGGCCAAAGTAATAATAGGCACATGCCTATTACAAATGGGATGGAGCACACAATCTCCCCCTCCATTTCCATTCACCTGAAGGAGGCAAAATCGGGGTTTTTAGTTTGAGTGCATGCTGGCAAGTTCTTTGCATAGCTCGAACTTGTCTCTCAGTGCCACTTTGGTCAGCATATCTGAAGGATTCTCACTTGTATGGATCTTCTTGACCTGCATAGATCCGTCCTCTATTCTTTCTCGAATCCAGTGATATCTCAAGTCGATATGCTTTGTCCTTGCATGGTGCATGGTATTTTTTCTCAAGTCTATTGCACTTTGGCTGTCACAATAGACTATCTATTCTTTCTGGTGCAATCCAAGTTCTTGAAGAAATCGTTTCAACCATACCATCTCCATGCCAGTTTCACTAGCGGCAATATACTCTGCTTCAGTTGTAGAGAGTGCGACACATTTCTACAACTTCGACTGCCCCTCGAAAATGTGAATAGGTATCAAGTAGTAGATTTAAGATTATCAATATCACCTGCCATATCAGCATCTGTGTAACCCTTCAAGATTGGATCAAATCCTCCAAAACACAAACAATCTCCTACAGTACCTCTTAGGTACCTGAGTATCCACTTGACTTCTTCCCAATGTTCCTTCCTAGGATTTTCAAGGAACTTGCTAACAATATCAACTACATGAGCAATATCGGGTCTGGTACATACCATTGCATACATCAAGCTTCCGACTGCTGAAGAATAAGAAACTTTGTCCGTGTTCCCTTTCTCCTCCACTGTTGTAAGACACATCTTCTTTCTCAACTTCAGATGACCAGCAATAGGTGTGTTGACTGGCTTAGCACTTTTCATGTTGAAGTATTCCAGTACACGTTCAATGTACTTCTCTTGAGATAGCCACAACTTTCTGCTTGTTCGCTCTCGAACTATCTTCATCCCCAGAATTTGCTGTGCTGGGCCCAAGTCCTTCGTATCAAATGACTTGGACAAATCTCTCTCCAGCTTTGCATCAGCCCCTTGTCTTGTCCTACAATCAACATGTCATCCACATACAACAACAATATAATATAGTTGTTGTCAGAAAATCTTTTGAAGTATACACATGGATCATAATAGGTCTTTATGTATGTTTGACTTTTCATGAATGAGTTAAACTTCATATACCACTGCCTTGGTGCCTGCTTCAACCCATAAAGACTCTTATTCAATTTGCACACCATGTGTTTCATTCCAACTACTTCAAATCCTTCTGGCTGCTCCATATAAATCTCCTCTTCCAAATCTCCATGAAGAAATGTAGTTTTCACATTCAACTGCTCCACTTAAAGATCTAGGCTAGCTATTAAGCTCAAGATTGTAGGAATAGAAGGAATAGAAGTCATTTTGACAACAGATGAGAAAATTTCATCAAAATCAATACCTTTCTTCTGTTCGAAGCCTTTAACCACCAGTCGATCTTTGTATCTGACCAGCTTGCCATTTCCATCTTTCTTGAGTTTAAAGACCCACTTACATTTGAGTGGTCTTTTACCCTTTGGAAGTTCAACCAGCTTGCAAGTGCCATTTTTCTGTAGAGATTCCATCTTTTCTTGCATAGCTTTCATCCACTGGTTCTATTCTGGATGAGACAACACCTCGTTAAGACTTTTTGGCTCCCCGTCATCACTGATGCGGACATACTCTGTGGAAGGGTACCTGCATGACTCTACCCTTGGCCTTTTTGATCTCCTCAGAGGTTGAGGTTGTTCTTCTCCCTGAGCAGGGTGCTCCACTTGCTCGACATCATCATCAAGTTGCTCACCCTGCTCAATAACCTCACTAGGTTGCTCCCCCTGCTCGGCAACCTCGTCGGACCTACTTTCTGCACTTATGGGATTGTTAGAATTAGAATAATGGTAACAAGGTTAAGGATAATACCATTCTTGGCCTTCTCTGACTGATCATCTACAACTCCAACTTCACTTTCTCGGAAGATTACATCTCTGCTTCTAATGACCTTCTTCTTTACAGGATCCCACAATCTGTACCTGAACTCTTCATCTCCATATCTGATGAATATGCTGGGAACGTATTTATCATCCAGCTTTGTTCTCTACTCATTTGGTACATGTACAAAAGCTCTGCAACCGAACACCTTTAGATGTGAGTTGGACACCTCCTTGTTGGTCCAAACTCTCTCTGGGATGTCAAAACTCCAATGTAACTGATGGACTCCTATTGATCAGGTAACAGGCTGTCTGAACTGCTTCACCCCAGAATGACTTGGAAAGTTTAGCCATTCTGAGCATGCTTCTCACCTTTTCAACAATGGTGCGGTTCATCCTCTCGGCTACACCATTGTGCTGTGGGGTTCCAGGAACTGTCTTTTCATGTCTGATCCCATGACTTGAACAGTACTCTTCAAATTCCTTTGAAGTATAATCACCTCCATTGTCTCTTCGGAGACGCTTTAGCTTTCAACTCGTCTCCCTTTCCACTAGAGCATGAAACTTCTGGAAAACTTGAAACACCTGATATTTGGTTTTCAAAATATAAACCCACAATTTTCGTGAAGTATCATCAATAAAAGTAACAAAATATTTGTTACTGCCCATCGATTCAATTTCCATTGGACCACACACATCAAAATATACCAAATCAAGTATATTCAATTTTCTTTCAGACGATGTCGGAAATGAGACTTTATGCTGCTTACCAAATAAACAGTAGTCACAAGGTTTTACCGTTGTACCTTTAGCATAAGAAATGAGTGATTTTCTGGAAAGAATCTGCAATCCCTTCTCGCTCATATGACCCATTCTTTTGTTCCACAAATATGCAAAAATCTCATCTTGTGCCGCGTTCAATTCTCCTCGGCATATTTCTACAGTTGTCCTGTACAACGTGCCACAAGAAACTCCCTTTGCAATGACCAATGATCCCTTGGCGAGTCTCTACTTTTGATTTGCAAAATAGTTCTCGTATCCATCTCGATCTAAAGCAATTCCCGATATCAATTTCATTCGCAAATCAGATACATGCCGCACGTCTTTTAGAACCAATGTGCATCTGACGTTTGTCTTGATACAAATGTCACCAATCCCTGCAATCTTTGAGTAACTTGTGTTACCCATTCTCCCAGTGCCGAAATCACCTGCTACATATCTACAAAAAAGATCTCTTACCGGTGTGGCATGGTAAGATGTTGTTGTGTCAACCACCCATTCCGACTCTAGACCTGCCAAGTGCATGCATTCCTCTTCTTCATTTATGAAGAGAACAACATTATCATTGTTTTGTACCACGGCCGTTGTGTTGTCGTCATTTTTCTGGCCACTAGTTTCACCTTTGCCCTTCCTTGGATTTGGGAAATCTCTTTTGAAGTGACCTGGTTGATCACAATTGTAGCAATTTCTAGCTCTTGATTTGGATCGGTTCTTAGACTTCCCACGAGCTCCGGATCTACCATAGTTGCTCGAACTCCTCGATAATTCCTGCCTCTACCTTCTGTGATGAGAGCCTGCCCTTGATTTTCAGCCTTCTTTCTCATCTTCTCATTGAGTGGAAGAGCTGATATGACGTCTTTCAACTCAATAGTAGTCTTATCGTGCAAGATGGTTGTTTCCAATTTATCGTACAAAGATGGCAACGAGTTCAACATCAAGATGGCTTTATCTTCTTCCTCAATTTTCACTCCGAGGTTGGCGAACTGTGTGATTAGTCCGTTAAACACATTTAAATATGACAAAAAATTCGTACCTTCACCCATGTGTAGGGCGTATAACTGCTTCTTCAGGTACAATTTATTTGTCAGCATTTTGTACATGTATAGGCTTTCCAAC
This sequence comes from Nicotiana knightiana, assembly GCA_005239525.1. Lineage (NCBI taxonomy): Eukaryota > Viridiplantae > Streptophyta > Magnoliopsida > Solanales > Solanaceae > Nicotiana > Nicotiana knightiana. The sequence goes on along the minus strand of ML426829.1, from coordinate 124,017 downwards.
CTTGTCCAAATACCACATGCGATATCTTTGTCAATGATGTTATTTACCACATCATCTGATAAGTGCAACCTGATTGTACTAGCAGCCTTTTCATCCCAGTCAGCCCAATCCTCAGCTTTCATGTTATTAGGCTTTTTGGCATCAACATCTTATTACCTTGTGTAATCCATGTTGAATGAGAAGATCCTCATCCTTCTTTGCCATGTTGAGAAATCGCTATCTCCGTTTAATTTTTCTACCTCGTAATTTACTCAGGACATTTTGTTTTCACCGAGTATAGTACTACCAACGGTGAATGGTATTTCTGTGAACGAGTAGCACTTGTGCTCTGATACCAGTTGTTGGAAATAAACCTCCCACAGAAATAATATTCACGATTATAAAAGAGGAATAATAATGTAGCACCGAGATATGACAATCAACAATACTAAAAGAGTGATAATGACACTAAGAATTTTACGTGGAAACCCCTTCTGAATAAGGGAAAAAAATCATGACCCTGAGAGGAGCAATTGATATCACTAGAGTGAGAAATTTTACACTTTGTAAGCCGAGTAAAATACTACAAATACCACTACAATACTCAAAAGAAATAACCCTCTTTTGATATTCCCACATCACTACAATATCGGTTACACTCTCTATTTTTCTTCATAGACTATTTTCTTATCCCTGTCTGTTATGCCTCACTCTTTCTTTCTCTCTTTGTTGGTGTGTTGAAAGAAGTGAAGAGCTCTCCTTTTATAGGATAAAATACGTGGCCTCCAAGAATGCTACAAGAGGAGATTCAATTCTCCGCCATTCATTTCCAAACTTGGGGCCAAAGTAATAATAGGCACATGTCTATTACAAATGGGATGGATCCCACAATCCATACGATATCACTAACTGATAATCGCTCACTGAAACTGTCATATGATATGCCATTAATTTATCTCGCTTTTATGGTGTGCTTGATTATGTAATCATCACTCTGTGATCTAAATTTTACTTATTAAAACTCTCACATATATAATTCAGACGTTAGTTATAGGGTGCACTGTTTATTGCTTGACAAATTCTTACTTATTACTATCCTGAATCACATGGCAAATATATAGCTGATCATGACTATCGTAACCATTAAAAGAGATTAAATTTCCCAGCACATCGTTTTTGAAACGGAAAAGGGCCCAAATCACCCCTATCATTTGGTAAATGATTTTATTTTATGCTCCATTCATCTTTTGGTCCAAAAATACACTCAGCTTTATCTTTTGGACTAAAAACGAAAATTTTTGTGGTCCCTTTTTTAATATGTTGGCAGCACGTAATTGGTCCACGTGGCTCTCTTGTCCAGATCAAATTTAATCCACTCCAAATATACGGTCAAAATCGGGCATGACCGATCTTGTAAGCTTGAGAAGTTGCTTCGAGAATAGGTTCATAATGGGCCGAGCTCGAGCTCGAGCTCGAAGACATGAAGATCGAATTACTCTCTGAAGATCGAGACCGAGCATGATCAATCTCGAGTGAGGCATAGTAACGGAATGATGAGATATTAGCAACGAGTCGAAGATCACGGCGGAAATCACGGGGCAGACGAATCAGGCGTTTATTGACACCAATCATGGGATTTGTTTCCGTCATTAGAATTGTACCTTATTTAGGATTCCTCCATTATATATGGAGGGATCCCATTCATTTGTAACGATGCCCATTCACTGATTAATATACATACGTTGCTCTATTTCCATTATTGTTTATTGTTATTTACTATTGTTTTTCATTTCCCTTACTACGGATCCTTGAGACCATCTTGAATCGAGGTCGAGCGCACTACTGACATACTGGTTTGATTTACTTAATCGTCCAATTCATTCTCTTAATTCACAGTTTATCAATTGATATTGAATTAGATCACTTATCCTTATAACCATAATACAAGTTTAATTATTACTCGAATTTCGAGGTAAACAGTTTGGCGCCCACCGTGGGGCTAAGGATAATAGTGATTATTCGGTACTGATTCTAGTAAAACACACTATTTTACGCTTGTCTTTGTCCAGAATTTTTGCTTTCACGTTGAAACATGTCAAACTCACAAAATGCATCCACATACAATGACAATGGCCTCAGACTTCACGAGGAAAACAAAAATGTGATTGCTCCAGGAATCGAGGTGCTGTAGGCTGATCTCGAAGGAATACCTCCTATCAACCCAGTCGACGTCAGTTTTCATGTTGCTTTAGAATGCGGATTTGGGTGTAGATCTCGAGGGGAGTGTACGTAGAGAAGGAGAATCTGATGGCCGTGGTATGCAGGGCAGAGGAGATGAAGGAGTCAGTCTCCAAGTGATATTTGAAATGCTTCAAGATCAAAAAACTGTCATTTCTCAGTTACATAACCATCACAGAGCTCCAAATAGGGTCGAGCCAGAAGTTACTCGTCGTATCGAGCCAGTACTCGAAAGATTGAGCGACAAAACATTGGGGACTGATCCTGTAGTAATAAAATTGCTCGAGGAGCTCACCAAGAGAATTGAATCAGGGGAGAAGAAGATCGAAGCCAATGATAAAAAGGTGGAGACTTACAACTCTCGAGTTGACCAGATACCGGGAGCACCACCTATCTTTAAAGGAATGGATTCTAAGAAGTTTGTGCAAAAACCTTTTCCTCCGAGTGTGGCTCCGAAGCCCATTCCAAAGAAGTTTTGTATGCCCAACATACCCAAATATAACGGGAGCACTGACCCCAATGAGCATGTTACCTCCTACATATACGCCATTAAGGGTAATGATTTGGAGGACGAAGAGATCGAGTCTGTGCTGCTGAAAAAGTTTGGAGAAATCCTGTCGAAGGGAGCAATGATTTGGTATCGCAACCTGCCACCAAATTCAATCGATTCATTCGCCATGTTGGCGGATTCTTTTGTTGAAGCGTACGCCGGGGCCATAAAGGTCGGAACAAAGAAATCAGACCTCTTCAAGGTGAGGCAAAGGGATAATGAGATGCTAAGGGAGTTCGTGTCCCGATTCCAAATAGAGCGCATGGAGTTGCCACCGGTCACAGATGATTGGGCAGTTCAAGCTTTCACCCAAGGGTTGAATGATGGAGTTCTATAGCATCACATAAGTTGAACAAAATTTGATCGAATACCCAACTATAACTTGGGCAGATGTTCACAATCGGTATTAATCGAAGATCAGGGTCGAGGACGACTAATTGGGAGATTCTTACGGTTCAGTACATCCAAACAGGTCGACAGGTAAAAGTCGGAGGGACGTCGATAGAGAGCCGAGGTCGAATAAAGATCGATATCAACCATATATTGCCGAATGAAGGAACAACAGTCCGGGACGCAATTCCACCCGGAACGATCGAAGAGGTGATCGAGGACAAAGTTCTCGGGGACTTATGAGCAAGTCTAGTTTTGACAAGTATGAAGATCCCACAGAAGCACCTCGGCTATTAGAATACAATTTTAGCATCGATGCATCAAGCATTGTATCGGCTATCAGAAGAATCAAAGACACTAGGTGGCCCAGACCCATACAGACTGATCATTCTCAAAGGAACCATAATTTAATGTGCAAATATCATGGCACACACGGTCATAGGACCGAGGATTGCAGCGAATTAAGGGAGGAGGTAGCTCGACTATTCAACGAGGGCCATCTTCGAGAATTCCTCAGGACCGAGCTAAGAATCACTTCAGGGAAAGAGACACCAACAGGAAGAATGAACAAGAAGAACCTCAACATGTCATTTATATGATTGTCAGTGGTGTCGATGTTCCGCAGGGACCCAAATTCAAACGCACCAAGGTATCGATCACTAGAGAAAAGCAGACTCGAGATTATGTGCCCTAAGGCACTTTATCATTCAATGACGAAGAAGGAGAAGGCATTTCTCAGCCACACAACGACGCTCTGGTAATTTCTATCTTGTTAAGTAAAGTTCAAGTTAAGTGTGTTTTAGTGGATACAGGTAGCTCAGAAAACATCATCATATCAAGGGTCGTGGAGAAACTTGGTCTGCAGGACCATATTGTACCTGCATCTCGAGTCCTCAACGGTTTCAATATGGCCAGTGAAACGACTAAGGGGTCGATTATCCTACTAGTGAACATGGCTGGAACTATCCAAGATAATATGTTCCATGTCACCGAAGGCGACATGAGATATAATGCACTACTCGGAAGGCCTTGGATCCACAACATGATGCCAGTACCGTCGACCCTCCACCAAATGATGAAATTCCCGATGATGGATAGTGTAAAAATGGTATACGAGGAGCAGCATGCTGCAAAAGAAATGTTCGCGATTGAGGAAGTGACACTGATCTCCGCACTATCGACCTCATAAAAATTGAGCACCAAAGGAAAAAAGACGGCTAAATAGCAATCACCACCCCCAGCCGCGACCGAATCGGAGAAACAAGTAGTAGATGAAGAATAAGAGGAGGATTTTCTAACTCCCTGGACTTTTGTTGTTCTCGAAGATTCAGATGCCACCAAATCAACGGTCGAGGAGCTGGAACAGTGATACTGATCGAATACCTGCCCGAGCGAAAAGTATACCTGGGAAACGGGTTAACCCCCGAACTCAGGAAAAAACTTATTCAATTTCTTATTGATAACATGGACTGCGTTTGCACTGTCGTATTTAGACATGACAGGGATCCCACCGGAGATAAAAACACACCGGCTGAGCCTGGACCCTAAGTTCAGACTGGTGAAGCAAAAGTAAAGGCCCAAGTCCGAGGTAAAGCATGCCTTCATAACGGATGAGGTAACTAAACTTCTCAAAATAGGGTCCATTCGGGAGGTAAAATATCCCGAATGGTTAGTTAATGTAGTGGTAGTCTCTAAAAAGGGAACAAACTTAGAATGTGTATAGACTATAAGGACTTAAACAAAGCATGTCCAAAAGATTCTTTTCCATTGCCTAATATCGATCGCATGATCGATTCCACGGCCGACCACGAGATCCTTACTTTTCTCGACGCCCATTCCGGGTATAACCAAATTAAAATGGACCCGGAAGACCAAGAAAAGACCTCTTTTATCACCAAGTATGGAACCTATTGCTATAATGTAATACCCTTCGGGCTAAAAAATACAGGAGCTAGATATCAACGCCTAGTTAACAAAATGTTCGAAGAACAAATAGGTAAGTCATTGGAAGTTTATATTGACGACATGCTAGATAAGTACCTGCGCGCAGAGGACCATTTGGCTCATTTGCAGGAAATGTTCAAAATCTTAAGGAAGTACAACATGAAGCTCAACCACGATAAATGTGCTTTCGGGGTCGGATCAGGAAAATTCTTTGGCTTCATGGTATCAAATCGGGGGATCAAAATCAACCCCGATAAAATCAAGGCCATCGAGGAAATCACCATCGTAGATAGTGTAAAAGCTGTACAAAGGCTGATCGGACGGATAGCCACCTTGGGTCGATTCATCTCGAGGTCATCAGATCGGAGCCACATGTTTTTCTCCCTACTCAAAAAGAAAAACGATTTCGTCTGGAATTTGGAATGCCAATAGGCATTGGAATAATTAAAGTGATACTTATTGAGCCTACCTCTGCTTCACACTCCGAAGGCAGATGAGAAACTTTACATATACTTGGCAGTATCCGAAATCGCGGTAAGTGGTGTCCTAGTTCGAGAAGAGCAAGGTATGCAGTTTCCTATCTAATATGTAAGTCGAACCTTAAGGGATGCAGAAACTAGGTATCTACACTTAGAGAAATTGGCACTTGCGTTGATAAGCGCTTCAAGAAAATTGACCCTATTTTCAATGTTACCCCATATGTGTGTTAACCACTTACCCACTCCGTAATGTTTTGCACAAGCCCGAATTATCGGGTTGATTGATCAGTTGGGCCGTCGAACTCAGCGGGTATGATATTGAATATCAATCCCGAACAGCCATCAAGTCTCAAATTTTAGCAGACTTCGTCGCTGATTTCACACAAACCCTCGTGCCTGAAGTTGAAAAGGAACTTCTGTTAAAATCAGGCCCGTCATCGGGGGTATGGACCCTTCTCGAAGACGGTGCTTCAAATGTGAAGGGGGCTCCGGGCTCGGCATCTTTTTGAATACGCCCACGGGTAGCATTATCAGACAATCAATTAAAACTTCTAGATTGACTAACAATGAGGCCGAGTACGAGGCATGATTGCAGATCTCGAGCTAGTCAAAAGCTTGGGAGCTGAAGTTATCGAAGCTAAGTGCGACTCTCTACTGGTAGTGAACCAGGTAAACGGAACCTTCGAAGTTCGAGAGGATAGAATGCAAAGGTACTTCGACAAATTGCAGGTAACTTTGCACCGTTTCAAAGAATGGACTCTACAGCATATACCTCGAGAACAGAACACTGAGGTCAATGCACTTGCAAATTTGGGGTCATCGGTCGAGGAAAATGAGATCAGCTCGGGGACTGTCGTCCAACTCTCGAGATCTGTGATCGAGGAAGGAAATGCCAAAATAAATTCTACAAGCTTAACCTGGGACTGGAGAAATAAATACATCGAGTACTTGAAGAACGGAAAGCTCCCATCAGACCCTAAAGAATCAAGGGCCCTTCGAACTAAAGCTGCTTGTTTTACATTAGACGAAGATGGAACATTATACAGAAGGGCGTTCGATGGACCATTGGCAGTATGTTTAGGACTAGGAGATACTGATTATGTTCTACGAGAAGTCCATGAAGGCACTTGTAGGAACCACTCCGGCACCGAGTCACTAATCTGCAGAGTCATTAGAGCGGGATACTACTGGGATAGCATGTAAAAGTACTCCAAGAAGTTTGTTCAAAGATGCGATAAATGCCAAAGGTTTGCGCATGATCCACCAGCCCGGAGAACTACTTCACTCGGTCTTATACTCATGGCTATTCATGAAATGGGAAACAGACATCGTCGGCCTCTGTAATCGGCCACAGGTAAAGCTAAGTTCATTTTGTTTATGACTGACTATTTATCTAAATGGATCAAAGCACAGGCTTTCGAGAAAGCCAGGGAGAAAGAGGTGATAGATTTCATATGGGATCACATCGCATGTCGATTTGGGATACCCGCAGAAATAGTATGTGACAACGGTAAACATTTATCTACAGCAAGGTAACGAAATTCCTCGAGAACCATAAAATAAAGAGGATATTATCAACACCATATCACCCTAGTGGGAACGGACAGGCCGAATCAACGAACAAGACTATCATCCAAAACATAAAGAAAAGGCTGAACGAAGCTAAAGGGAAATGGAGGGAAATATTACCCGAGGTCCTATGGGCATATCGGACAAAGTCGAAGTCCAGTACAGTAGAAAATACATTTTCCTTAGTATATGGCTCCGAAGCCCTGATATCGGTCGAAGTCGGAGAGCCCAGTGCCAGGTTTCAACATGAAACAGAGGAATCGAACCACGAGGCCATAAATACCAGCCTTGAGTTGTTAGATGAAAAATGAGAAGCTGCACTCGTTCGAATGGCTGCACAAAAGCAACGAATCGAAAGGCACTACAACAGGAGAACCAACCTTCGCCACTTCAGAGTAGGGGACTTAGTCCTAAGAAAAGTCAGCATCAACACTCGAGATCCTAATGAAGGGAAAGTTGGCCCAAATTGGGAAGGACCCTATCATTTCCTCGATATAGTCGGCAAAGGATCCTATAAACTCGAAACGATGAACAACGAATCACTGCCAAACAACTGGAACATATCACTTCTAAAGTGATACTATTGTTAGGGTATGGATTTTTCTTCTCTTTCATTTATATACATATTCGGCACTAACTCATTGCAGGAGTTCGGCAAAAGGCATCGAGACCCCAGGTTTTAAAGTACGCGTTGCACTCTTTTTCCCTTAGATCATTTTTTATCCCAAATGGGGTTTTCCGACAAGGTTTTTAACGAGGCAACAATTATGTGCTACTTGAGGACAATTCGACAGTATCCAAGGCTTCTTTGCAATCAATCTCAAATACTGGGGGGCATCACCCTCAGGTGTTATGTGTTCGAGAAATATACCTCGTGTCAATGGGCCTCGATAGGCAAAACCTTTTAATGGAAAAAACTATTGAATGAACCGTGCCCATATATATTAGTCGAGACCCGATGGAAAAATATGTACACATGTATAAATTATTCAAAGAAGCATTCTTTCTTCATCAAACATCGCACGTCTCGAAGCAAATTCTTTATTATGCAGATCTTATACTTATGATTTTGTGAAAGATGGCTCAAGAGCCAAGCGCAAACATATTTCAAACACTCGGGGAATGCTTAATCGAGTTATCTAAACTCAAAGTCATAAGACCTCAATGAGACACCCCTCGATATATAGGCCAAGGCCACCATTCTCGGGGACTAGCCTTGCAAACAAGTTCGAAATGTTATCGGAAAATAAGCGCGAGAGGCATACCCGAAGGCTACAGCCAAACTTAAGGCTACGGCCGAAACACGGCTCGGAGACGTTCGGATCCCGCAATAAATAATAATAGGCTTTCAAATACTTTGAAAAACCGGTTAAAAGTCTACCCTCGACAAAACAATTAAAAAGGGGCTTCGATAAAATCAACCCTCAAAAAACCAAAAGGCTTCGATAATATCAGCCTTTGAAAAACCTTAAGAGGTATCAAACTATCTTAACATAAACGTGCTAAGGCACAAAAGGAAAATGGGGTTTCCAATCATCGGACCCTCAAAAAACATAATGGGTAAAATAAATAAATAAATAAATGCTAAGGCATAAAGTAATTTTTTGCTAAGTCTTTTAAGCTGAAAAAGGGAAATGATAGCCATTTTTAGAGGCCAAATCGGCCCAGTCTAAAGAGCCTAAGGGCCAATACATTTAGAGTTCAAGACCTTGTTCTCACTCAATTCAGACCTAAGGGTTCCATTATCCCGAGCTCGAATAAAGTCAACTAGAATATGGCTCAGAGATTTATCATAAAACCTTAAGGGGTATGTTACTGTAAGTTCGAAACTTATCCATTACTTGATAAAAAACCTAAGGGTTTGTTTAAATTCAAAACTTACTCGAACTTAGTTACAAACACAAAATAGTCATGGCACCGATAAAGTCACCCGAAATCTCGAACATATCATTGGGCTCGGGGACTCACTTATAAAACCTAAGGGTTTGATACAAGTTCAAAACAGTGTTCGCTCAACTGCAAAGACTACAACAATTAAATTTTCCCAAGACAAAAACAAAGTAGATTTTATCACAAATCAGAGACAAACTAGAGAAAGAACTTGTTATTTATAGAAGGTATTTACAAAGACCACACGGGTCCTTACACAAAAAGAAAAGAAAAAATACAAATGAAGAAAAATCCTAAGTACCTAGTCCACTTTCGGAGACGCCCTCGGGAGAAGCATCTTCGGGGGCTTCATCCTCATCTTCTCTGCTCTCGGATCCTCTAGCAGATTCTTCTCCATCGGAGAGTAAAGCTGCGGGCTCATCCTCCAAAACTTTTGCACTCTCATTATCATCCGAGAGGTCGAAGCCAGGAGCATGCACTTACTCGAGAGTCTCTCTCCGGGATTACCGCCTAGCATGATCGACAACACACGGAAATTTGATTTCGGCAGCAGCAGAGATCTCTTGTGCCCAAATGTTGGTAGCCTCAACGTCAGCTCAGCAAGAGGCCACAAGCGCTTCTGCCTCAGATTTAACCTTAGCGAGCTCAGCGGCCAACTTAGCCTCGAGCTCCTCAATATTTTGGGCCCGAGCCAAACTTTCTTCCTTCACACCTTGGAGCTGGCGCTCGATCGAAGCCAGTTGGGCCCGAAGCGCATCTTTATTCGAGGCAAGACGATCCATACTCTTCTTCCACCCCAGAGTCTCGACCTCCTTCATCTTGGCCTCCTGTCGAAGCTGCTCTACCAGCTCACCCTTATGCTGGGCCTGCAAAGTCAAAGTGTTAAAATTTCCAAAGCCAAGTAAATACATAACAAACCCCCAAAAAGTTACATTACCCGTTAGATGAGCTCAATCTGTTCTCGATGAGCCCTTGTAAGTCCGGCTCGGAGGTTCCTGATCTTCGCCTCTTTTTAAACATAGAGGAGTTTGACGTCGTCTTTCTCCTCCACGAGATTCTTAAGTTCGGCCTCACATCGGGTTAGTTCAGCCCGGGATTTGGAAGACGCTTCTCGATGAAGCGCCATAGCCTATACACAAAGGAGAAAGTCAGACTTAGAAATATGTGAATTAAACGCGAGCGTAATTACGAGAGATGGAACTTACTTGTTTCAAAATCCACTGAGCATCGTCAAAAATGAATGATGCATCTGGGTCGGGACCATCATCGACCCCTGTGAAGCATTCCCGGAATATATCATTCCCTTTGTGGGCCAACCCCACATCGAGAGTCCCCATGGACCGATCATCTTGGAACTTCCCTTCGGAGAACGTAGGGCCGGGCGGCGAATCGTCAATATCAATTGTCCCAAGTGGGCCACTTAGGACATTATCTTCTCTTTGAAGGGCCTCAAAACTAGACCCTTTAGGCACACCAGTCGGTTGTTCATCACGACGAGGGGAGTTTTCACCACCCGATAGCTCGGGGACTCTGCTCGGACTCCCTTCCGAGACTTCTTCGGTTCGATATTAAACCGCCTCGACCACCACCGGCTCGTCAACCTTCAAAGCTTCAGTACTTCCCCTCTTCCGAGCTACCAGCAAGCAGTCGGCGTCCTCTCCTTCTTCGTCCTCCTCCTGAAGTTGTTGAACCACATCAGAGATAGGACTGCATTGTCACGACCCAAATTCCCAACCTTAGGGATCGTGATGGCGCCTAACACCGCACTTGCTAGGCAAGCCAATGTTAGAATTCAAGTAGCTAATTTCCTTTGATTATTTTCTTAAGTATCAATAAGTAAATTTAAAGTAAACTTAATTTAAATGATTTTCAAAGATAAAATAATAAACAATTGAATAAAAACGAAACACGAACTAATCATATAATAGATCTAGAACTACCCCAGAGTCTGGTGTCACAATTCACGAACTACTAAAGAATACTAAAACACTGGGATGAAAGAAATAGTGTAACTGTTCTGAATATACTAAAATAGTTTTATAAAATTGGAGAAGACTTTCGGGATCTGCAAACGCTGGCAGATATACCTCGTGTCTCCGAATAAATAGATGGATGCTCTAAAAATCTCTACTAATGGCTAGTACCTGGATCTGTACAAAAGAGTGCAGAGCGTAGTATCAGTACAACCGACCCCATGTACTGAGTAAGTGCCGAGCCTAACCTCAACGAAGTAGTGACAAGGCTACGGCAGGGCATTAACAACATATAACCTGTGACAATAATATATACAATAAAACAATAAAATAATTCTACACGAACAAGAAAAATATAACTGAGGCAATAAATATAAAGTAAGAAGGAAATCTAAACAAATAATTAAGTACTACAATAACAATGAAATAACTCAGCCGCCTTTTTCAGGCCTCAGCTATAACCAACTCTCAAATAATTTTCAAATTTCCAAACATTAACTTTAAATAAAAGTAGTGCTAAAATATGAAAACAGTAAGTTTTCAAATCTGTGTTTTTCTTTGAAAATCAGTAAAAATATAAATGTCCTCCCTTATCGCTCCTTGTTGCGGCGTGCAACCCGCTCCCATCTGTCCACCCTTATTGCTCCTCCCTAAATATATCACCCTTATTACTCCTGTTTCAGCGTGCAACCCGCTCCCAACAGACATATCATATCAATTTATTCATAATTTCACAATTCAAGTCAAAGCTTTTCACTATATTTATGTCTTGACAATTGTAAACAGAACAAGTTTCACTTTAAATAACTGTAAAAGCAGAATATGAAATAATGACAATAAAATAATGAGTGTTCCAACCTTTATTTTATGAATAGTAAAACATGCATATTCTCCCTTAATTGTCTTGTTGCGGCATGCAATCCGATCCCACCTATTCACAATATTACAATCAATTTGTTCACCCGTATCACAATCAATTATCCACCCTTATCACAGCCCCCTTATCACAGTCTCCTTATCACAATCAGTTTTGTTTATTCATCAAAAACTTTCACAGTTCAGGCCAAGCCTTTCACAACACCTTTATTTCAACAATTGCATACAGAAAATAGTATAGCTCGTAAGCCTCAACCAATATCATTTTACAATAAAACCAACCAGAATATATGTAAACACCGTAACACTGGCAACCCAGTTCAATCTTTATGTACTATGATAGAATCAAGAGAACTACCAACACTTTTAACACACTTGCAACAACAATTGGCAATAATCAATCAAAATCAAATAGCCACGTAAACCTCAACAGTCCTAAGATAGTTAAACTGCAATTCTCATAACTTCCTCAATATTATCAAAATGAAAGCAACAGGAACATAAATATATATGTGCCTCGTAGAAATAATGCCAAACTACTCAACCGTTTTGTACCACAAGGGAACCAAATAAACAACCAATACTCTTTCCAAAATAACCACAACAATATTTAACAACAACGGAATAAGTCCAAGTAATCGTAGAAACAATAATGAACATAGAACAATTAAGCCAGGGATCAATTAACTTGGGAACGGGAAAGTGATCATGTTTAACAGACCATTTAGTGGTGCATAGATACTCGTCATCTCACCTATACACCACACACATGAATTTCACATAGCAAACAAGTGGGGACTCCTATTCCCTCAAGTCAAAGTTAGACCAAACACTTACCTCAATTTCACAGGCCACTCAGAGCTCAATTATAGATTTTACCTTAGAATTCACTTCCAATACACTCGAATCTAACCATAATTAACTTAATATCATTTATTAATGCTAAAGGAACTAACTTTACTTAAAATTATAATTTTTCCTAAGTTTTCTCAAAAAAAGTAAAAATCGGACCCCGGGCCCGCTTGGTCTAAACTCGCGGTTCGGACATTCACCCACGAACCCAAATATACAATCAGTTTCGAAATCCAACCTCAATTCGAGGTAAAAATTTGATTTTTACAAAATTCCCTAATTCTACCGAAACCCTCAATTTTTATAATGAAAATTCTTGGGGGTGATATTTAGTGAAGAAATTCGTTCCTAGGGCTGTGGGGTTCGAAAATTTGAAGAAGAAGAAGTCTGCCCGTTTTATATTTTTTTGCCAGCTGTTCTGCCTCGTTTATCGTGTCAAATCATCCTGAAACTCGACTTTTATGTCTCCAATGGATTCCTTGTGAAATTCTAGTCAATTTAGGCTTTTGAATCACTCAGTTTGACCTTATAATGAAGGAGATATGTAGGTTTTAATATTTGCAAATAGTGCAGATTTTTAATACGCCGTCAATGCCAATTTCGTTATTAACCTGAAAAATCTAGCAACCTTAGTAACATGACCATAAGATCCTCATACGATATCCAAATTCGATGATTCTTTTTTCTATGGGTCCGTAATTATGATACTGATCTAATACTTCATTCAAAACAAAAATCGGAGCTCATTTGTTCAATATGATATCATTTATACTTGAAGAAACGACGTCGAAGCATAAGAAAGAACGAGCTCAACACAACCCAAACCTACTTGAAACTCACCCGAGCCCTCGGAGCTCTAAACCAAACATGCACGCAAGTCTAAAAACATCATACGTACTTTCTTGTGCGATTAAATCATGAAAATAACATGTAAAACTATGAATTAAACCTCAAAACTCATTATTTTTCTCAAGAACACTTAAGTTCACTATTTATCAATCGAACATCCGAATCACGTCAAATAAATTCCGATTCTCGCCAAATTTCGCAGACAAGACTTAAATATCATAAAAAATCTGTATCGGGCTCCGGAACCAAATTACGGGCCCGATACCAACGGTTTCAAACGTTAATTCATTTATTTATTTCATTAATAATTCAGCAAAATAATTTCTTTCAAAAATTGATTTATAAGGCTTGGGACCTAGGAATTCAATTCCGGGCATACGCCCGAGTCCCATATTTTACTGCGGACCTCCCGGGATTATCGGAACACGGATCCGGGTCTGTTTACTCAAAATGTTGACCAAAGTCAATTTTAATAAAATTTTAACTGTAAAAATTATTATTTCTCATATTTTCACATAAAAGCTTTTCGGTTGCACGTCCGGACAGCGCACGCAAATCGAGGTATTTAAAATTAACCTTTTTAGAGCTATTAAGCCTAGAACGGAGTCTAATTTCACAGAATGACCCCTTCGGTCATCACATGCATGGTCGACCTTCGGTTTTCGATCCCTATTTCTCTTGCGCTTCGGGGTATTTGGAGGCGAGATCCTTTTCCTCTTCTTCTCTTTGGTTGGCCTCAGAACCTCCTCTTCACCAGGCGGAGGTGCCCTCATAACAACATTGTCTCTGTGACCTGCATGAAGAGAAACTAAGTTAAAGAACAATATTTTTACAGAGAAGCATCAACATATGAACAAAGGAACTCACCGTGATTTTTAGCCTCCCACCGACCCCTGGCCAAATCGCTCCAACAACGCTCAACATATGAAGAAGTAGAGTCCAATTGTCGAACCCAACCTTCGAGGTCCGGAATCGCACCAGGAAACAAAGGGGAAGCTATACCATGAAAAAGAAATTAGATCGGAGAAGAATAAAGAAAGCAAAACAGTAAACATCATCGACAGAGTTGTACTTACGTCTCATGTTCCATTCCTCGGGGAATGGCATTTTCTCGGTGGGAATTAGGTCGGAAGTCTTGATTCGGATGAACCGGCCATCTATCCTCAGTCCTTGTCCTCATCAATGCTCGAGAATAGTGCCTTTGTGGCCCGACACTGGAACTTTATCAACCCACCTTGATAAAGGTGTGGGATGATAACCTAATCAGATGGTCGAGGGTGAAAGTCATCCCCTCAACCTTGCTCGAACAGAATCAAAGCAAAATGATGATATGCCAGAAGGAGGGGTAGATCTGACCAAGGGTGACCCGATATTGGCGGCAGAAATCAAGTATGACTGGATCTACGGGGCCCAATATGAAAGGGTAAGTGTACACACTTAAATACCCTTCCACATGGGTAGTGATTTCCTCCTCAAGGGAAGGAATCACCACATCTTTGTATTCCCAGTTACAGTCATTTTTCACCCGCTCGAGATCGTCTTCAAATATCGAACAAATGTATTGGGACATGGGCTCACATTGTCCTAGAACTGAGGAGGGTCTTTCGACTTTAAGATCGGAAGTCAGTTCGCATGGCCCAGGAACACACTCCTCAATACGAGGCTCCACCGGCGTTTTGTCACCGACCGACCGCGATGAGGAGGCTTTTTCTTTTTGAGGGACAGTTTTAGATGTTTTAGCCATCACTACGCGGATTTCAGGAAAGAAGAAGAAGTTGATGTTATGATAAACACAAACCGAAGAAGAAGATGAACTTAAAGAAAATTGAAAATCTTGTAGAGATTTGGGAAAATATTTTGGAAGTAAAGATTGTAAAGGTTGAGAGATTGATCTATTTATAGTGGCAACTTTAACGGTTTGAGAAAACTAGTGGCCAACCATCAACCATCGTTAATTAATGGCCTTGGGAACTATGCAAACGTGACCCTTCAGTCACTTCTGTCGCTAAGGTCATTGGATTGACGTCATGATCGAGGTATCATAGAATCAAGGATCAAATTGTTTCTTATCACTTCACTCTAGGAAACACGGGGACTATCTGTATACGATCGAAATCGGGCATGGTCGATTTCGTAGGCTCGAGAAGTTGCTTCGAGAATAGGCTCATAATGGACCGAGCTCGAGCTCAAAGACATGAAGATCGAAGTACTCTCTGAAGTTCGAGACCGAGCGTGATCAATCTCAAGTGAGGCATGTGAGCATGTGATTTTTCACCTACTAAATACCCCTACAAAATTCGATAAATAAATTAATTTCATAGATTTTGTTGAATTTTGGTGATTAATTGTGAATTATTTTTGCATTGCATAATCATAATTCATCCTATAAAATTGAATTTTTTTTGCATAATTAGGTGCATAATCGTAATCATTTTTAGGAAAATTACAAAATTTATCCTTCAAATAATTACAAGTGTTAACTGATAATTTCACTTCTTTTTTTTACTCACTCGTTAGCTAATTTTTCTTTTCAATTAGATAAAAACTAGAATTAGAGCTAATTAATATACTATTTAGTAATTGAATTAGTTAATTAATGACGAAAATACGATTAATTGACATAATGTAGAATTAACAGTTAAATTATCAATTTATTCATTTATCTAACAAATTATGAAGTTGATTGATTAGGAGTACTAATTTAATTATTTTATTCTTAATTATTTTATAATTTGAAAAAAATAAGGTCAGAATCAATTAATTACTTCTTTTTTTTAGTTTAATTAGTGTTAATTAAAGTAATTAAGGCTCAATTGACCCTAGGGGGCTAAAATCAGACCTGGGCTAATCTACCCAGGCCTAAACCTATCTCTACACTACCCAAACGTACCCAGCCCAATAGCCCCTTACCCGGCATGTCCCCCACTACCCAAAATACCCCGTTTGATTTAATTGGTGGAATCCTGGCCATTGATCGAAATAGATCAGACGGCCAGGAACTCCCTCTTTTTCAGTATATAACTGTCCAAACAACCCCCCTACCCTCATTCCATCCAAAGTCTAAACCCCCCAAACCCTAAAACCGCCTCCCCATCATCTTCGTCTCTCTCTGCTGTATAAACGAAACCCTAACCGCCTTAGGGTTTCGCCGCCCGGAAATAGCCTAATGGCGGCGTATCTCCGCCAATCGACCCCAACTTTTAACCAGATGATCCTCACCCTTCCCTCAATCATCTCCTGTTATTTATTCCACCAAAATCCCACCCAAAATCATCCGATTTCAGATCTAAGAATCTGAAAAACCTAAAATGCTACAACATTTGACTTCGAACGATTCAACGGTTCGGACCTACATGAGTCAGTTGCTTTTGATAAGAGCAATTGATTCATGTAAGTTTGACTCATTTTCAAACCCTCCGGAGTCCGGCCAAGGTCCGACTATTTCATTTTTTGCCGGCCAAACCTTTCTTTTACAGGGTACCACCCCCTCTCCTTTCTATGTGTTTCGTGTTTTTTTTGTATGAATATGCGTAGTTTAATCAGTTTTCTTTTCTTCCTTGTGTCACTGTTTTCTTCTGAATTTATCACTGTTTTGATTACTTTCTTTTAACTGTTCATGCTTGATTTGTTTGAAGCCCCAAAATATATATTTTAAAAAAAAACATGTTCTTAGTTTAGACTTGGTTAACACCTACATGCTTAGGTTAAATTGAACCCTATTTGGATATTGGAATGATATAGTTCAGGTTTTGACGATTCATGAGTTTTAAATGTGCTTCATGTGCTTGCATCAATTGATTGACCATGTTTAATTTTTCTTTGTATATTATGCTCAGCTATTCGACCCCCTAACCTATTTTTTGATTTTTAGTTTATTGTTGAATTGATTTCGCCTCAACTCATCTTTGATTTAGTAGTCTGATTAGTTAACTATTAATTAGTTTGATTAGGTATACCCTTGAAACTAAGATAACTAACATTATAATTGGAAACTAACTCTAAAGACCTAAACTAACTAACCTAGAACCTAAAAATAGCTCACCTACAATCAAAGATTGATTAGTGAGCTAATCATCTCAATTAGTCAACATTTGATAAGCTAATTACATACTAAGCTAAGAGTTAGTTAATTGCAGCCTTCACTAATGGTTAATTAAGTTGATCACTCCATTAGGTTGATTAAGTATAATGACTCAAATCGAGTTAATCACAATTAGGTTTAAATCTAAAACAATTCACCAAAGCTTAAAGAATCAAGATTAGTTTTAATTAGGCAAGTAAACTAGCATCAAGCTAGTAATACTTATCAGCCCTAGTTAACTGAGGAACCTGACTAGGTTTAGATAACTAGAGTTAAATAATAAACCAAGTGAATTTAACCTTGATTACCCGATGGTAAATTCAGGGACTCCAAGGGGTATATTAGGTAAATTAGTCTAGCAAATCAGATTCTAAGGTTAAAAGGGTATTTTTCAAAAGAGGAAGGTTCGAGAATGACGGCAGCTCCCAAAGATAAGGTGGACAGCTTCCCTATGTACTATTTCAGCCTTTTGGATAAGGAAGATGCAAAAAGCATATCCCATCCTTGAGCTCCCTATAAATAGGCTTTCCTGTCACATATTCTGCACTTCCTTTTTTTTCCGGACCTTTGGCCCTGCTTAAAATCTGGATACTGAAATTTCATATACACACACAGTAGAAATCCTATACAAAAAGAACACTCGATTAGGTATAGAGATATCTGGAAAAAAAATCTGGTTTTCCTCAGTCTTGGTATTCTTGAACTTGGGTGGTAGCTGACTGGGTTTTTTGGGTTTCAAAAGTTTATCCGGTTGAAATCTGTTTTCTTGCCGGTCTTGCTTCAATTTCTGGTTGTTCAAGCATTTTTACTCAAGATTTCTGGGTTTGTTATTGCTGAGTACTAGTTTTCTCCTCTGGTTTTCTGTTTGCTGTTGCTGAAATTCTCCTTCTGATTACTGCCTACACTTGACCTTTATTTGGTCAAGTTTTCTGCTGTTTTACTCTTAAAGAAGGTATGTAACCATTTATCCGTTCTCAATGAAATGTTGATTTGAAATTTTCATCTTCTGTTCATTATAAGCTGGTTGTTTTGATGTCTAAAACTCTTTTCTTCTGCTCTATATAATGTGACAATGTGGGTGTGGTAATGAGTCTATGAGCGTGATAAAGGTAGTCCTGTAGTTGGTATTTCTTTGCTGGTATATTTTGTTTATTTCAAGTTATAGGTATATAAATGTAATTGAAACTTGTAGTTCTACCTCCTAAAAAAAAGGCTGCACTAAGGTGTAGAATCTGACCTTATCTATGGTCAGGTTCTCTCTATAAGTGTGCAGAAAATATGCTTTCAATTGAGTCTCTTTGGTCAATAAAGACATTCAACACGCAAGTCTCTAGATAGGTTAGTATTAGCACTAGGGTAGATTAATTTGACCTGTTAATGGTCAAATTCACCCCATGATAGTGCACAAAAAGTAGTATAAATGGCTGAAATTCACCCTTTAAAGGGTATACAACATGTAGTTAAGAAGGGCTGTAGAGTAAAGAATCTGAACCCTTGTATGGTCTGATTCATTCTCTAAAAAGGCCAAGAATAGTCAAAGTGTCCAAATGAATACTGGTTGAAGTACTGGTATGGTTGTTAAAAATGTCAAACAAGGTTGCATCTCTGGGTTTGAATTAGACTCCCTCTTATAGTCAGATTCAATCTAAGAAAAAATGCAAACATGTTGCCTTTCTTTCTGGTGAATCTGTGATTACTTGTCAAAAATCTGGTGGTTCATCTATGTGTGATTATTACACTAGAGTTAGCTCTTAAAGGTTTCTGTGATTAATTCTATATCCATGAAGTCATAATAGAGTCATTAGATAGTATTAAAGGGTAGTGAATCTGACCCCCCCCACCCACCTTAATGGTCAAATTCACCCCATAAGATGCTTATATATGTTGGTCTGGACGATTTAGATCTTATATAGTCGGATGTCACTATGGGGGTAACATTTAAAGGGTCGAATCTGATCTCTGTAATGATCAGATTCAGTCTTTTACAGCGCACATGAGTCCTGTACGGTCCAGTTGGGACTAAAAGATGAAGAATACAGATCCTAAAGCGTGGAAGTTGCTGGCTTGCATAGGAGCAGCAACTAACCTTGCTCCTTTTATTTTTTTTATTTATTATTGGAACCTGTATATTTAATTTAAGAACAATATAATAGCGTAATTACAACCTTTTGTATATATAAGGACTGGACTATATTAGAGTTTGAGAATCGATCGTACTTCCTGTAATGTTTACCATGATAGTTATGGAAACTAGAATTTCAGGCCCATTAATTATGTTAAATAATTTATTGTTGAATGGTATGAGGAGTATCAACTCTTTTCCTAAAAAATATCGGATAATCTTAATTTAAGAGGCTTCGTTAGTTTACTCTTTTTGTTATAAAAGTTGTTCCTTCACGCAAACAAGGATAAAGATCTACATTGTATCCGTAAGCAGTATATAAGTATTCATGTATTGCGTATAGGTCGAACGACAAAGGAATATGATGCCTGTGACATTGTATTGACAACTCAAATCTGCCTCTTTTATTACAATGCCAATGTTAAATGTGTTAACACATCTGCTCCTAGTTGTTTCAGGCTGTTCAAATTTGAATCATGTCAAAACTAGCCACAATTAGGATTGGCCAAAAGAGTTGAAACAAATTGGGTTAAAACATGGACATAGCCCAAAAATCTTGTCCTTTAGGTTAGTAGGTTTAATTTTAGACAATCTGCACATTCCTTCTAGATAGAATCATGCCCCTTTAGATTGAAATTTGATAAAGAGTCGAATATTATTCCAAAACCACCATAACCTACCCTCGGGAGTGACAACTTATGCCCCCGACTCTCAACTCTAAACAACTAATTAAAACGCACATAGCAGCCATGGGTGCATTTCATGTGACGTTGTTGCCGTGTGCTCAAAAAACAACAAGTTCACGCCATCGTGACTTGTTTAAGATAAATCCATAAACGTCTTAATTGGTCTTAAAACTAAAATGTTCCTTCAAATAGAAAACATAAAGAATAATCAAACATCGCCTCAAATCGGCACTATAAAACCATCACGGCCATAGTCTTGACTGCGTAATCTAGACTCGGGTGCGACAACTCATGTCCCCATCTTCAAATTCAAATTATATTAAAATCGCGTGTTGCAATTGCGGGTGCATTTCATGTGGCATAATTGTAATATGTCCAAAAACAAACAAGTGCACGCCATCGTGACTTGTTTCAAGATAAATCCATAAATATTAAAAGTGGCTAAAAATTGAAAAAGGTTAAAAAGCACAATAAGTTTAAAATATGTAAATGATTAGATAATTAGGCCAAATATTAATAGCTAAGCGACCATGCTAGAACCACGGAATCCGGGAATGCCTAACACCTTCTCCTGGGTTAACAGAATTCCTTACTCGGATTTCTGGTCACAGACAAATTAAAATAGAGTCAAAATTTTCTCGGTTTGGGATTTTTAATCAAAACGGTGTCCCGGAGCATCGTCAAAAATCCGGGTGGCGACTCTGAAATAATAATAAGTCCCAAAACCGAATAATATCACTTTAATTGGAAAAACTCCCTTATTACCCTCACCAGTCAAAAAGGAGGTGTGACACTTCTGGCGACTCTGCTGGGGATCTGAGAACCCAAAACTTCTGGTTTAGGGTTCAGAATTCGAGCTTAGAATAACCATTATATTTGGGCTTTATTATCTGATCTTACATGTTTGAACCTAATGTGCTAAATGCCGTTTTTTACCGCTTTGATATTATCTGAACTGTATATAAATTGTGTCGTAACCCTCTTCTCTCTGAGTCTTCTAAATCATATGGGAAGTGTGCACTTCGTGTGACTTCTTTTCTGTTAGAGTCATATCCAAATTTTAGAACGAGGTACGGACAAGTTGCAAAGCCAGTGAAGCTTCTGTATCCCCGGTACGCTGCCCCGACCTCGGTTCGAGCTGTCCGCTCGGGTAAGCCTTGTCTAGAACAAAACCCGAGGATTTAAACGTAAAATAACATAGCCTCATGCCGGATCCCTAGTAGGAACGCTTATTTGCATCACGTGCATTTGACTTAGGGGACTCAACACAGGGTTTGGGTCCGTCTAGGACAGGTGTACCCAAAATGAAAGACTATCCTGATGCACCTTACCTGCTACATATGCATTTATTTGTTTCAGCTTGTGTATTGACCGGCTAAAATAAAACAGACAGAAAAAAAAACAAGAGTGAGGTAGAATAGAAAATTTACCTTGTTTTGAAAATTCTCGTATTTGAAATATCCCGAAACTCTGCTAAAATTTCTGAAAATGAGGAAGGAAAATAATATTCCAAAACAAAGTGAGTAGGTGTATATTTTTAATCATTCAAGATTTTTTCCGAACTACGCATTGTTTGATTCTCACCGGTGTGGGATACGTAGGCAACCCTCATCGGGTCCAACTTTATTTTTCAAAACCAAAAGATATAGTCCTAAATAAATTAGGTGACGCCATTCTTGCATAAATAGCCAGATTGCCCGCAAGGCTATTTTTTGCAAAAGTAGCCGCATGTGGTTTGTTTTTAAATTTTAACCCAATTTGCAAACACAACCTTAAAAAACTTCCTACCCGAAGTATTGAAGGGCCGTATTCGCAAAGGTGGTCCATTTTCTTTATTAAAAACCCTTTGCAAAAATAACACTTTTTCATTCGGTCAATTTTTTTGTGGTTTAGTCAAAACGAATGTGCAGGATGAATACAGTTGAAAACATTCCCTTCAGGGCCGTCGAGGAAATCTCTTTAGGACTCCATATGTGGTGGAGCGACTTAGGGGAAACTAGTAGAAAGTCTGCTGTGAAAGCTTTAGGCGGACTTACTGGTCTTCTAAAAATCAAGCCAAGGTTGGACATCGTCGAGGCTCTAGTATCATTTTGGTATCCCGCCCACAACGTGTTCCGTTTTTCAAACTTTGAGTTGACATCCACGCTAGAGGAAATATCGGGGTATGCTGGTCTCAATGACAATCTTAGAAGTCGGTACCCGGTGTCACCCAGGGAAGTAACTCCACATAAGTTCCAGGATCTTTTGAACATTAGTCGGGACGTCCAAGACCCACACCTATCCGAAGTATTCTGCACTTTCTATTTTCTGTACAAACGATATGGAGATCCCCGGGGCTATGAAACTGACAACACCGACCTAACTCACAAAGACCATGCTAAATGGGAAGCCCTCCGAGGTCGTGGTAGCATTCCTGGGCACTTTAATTTTCCCAAGAAGTGATGGACGCATAGATATCGGGCTTGTGGGAATGGCAGATTTCATGATGAAAAAATCCAACGGCACACTTATACCGATGGTCTTAGACGAGATTTACCGTGCTCTAACAGTTTGCCAATCTGGGGGAAAGTTCTTTAAGGGGTGCAACCTGCTTCTACAAACATGGTTGATCAAGCACCTCTGTCACCGCCCAGGCTACATGAACTACGGCTTAACCGGTTTGAATTGCATCAAGGAACAGGGTACTCGGGTAAAGGGCCACAAATTTCATGAGGGCACGGAAGCCTAACACTCATACTTGAGTTCATTGACTGCCGAACAAATTGAGTGGACGTTCGGATGGCTCCCTGTCGGCGAGGTTATTAATATGTCTGCTGAGGTTTGTATCTTCTATTAATGGGTCTGCGAAGCATTCAGCCATATGCCCCACACCGAGTCTTACGCCAGTTGGGAAGACAATAGGGTGTTCCTCATGATGAGGACTTAATCCAATAAGCCATTGATTTATGCCTGAGAGCTACATTTCCTAAAGGCAGGGTCCGTCAAATCTAGAACGAGTGCAGGTTTTTAGAACCTCAAACTCGGGTGAGAAATTTATCTAAGGGGAAAGTGGAGCCCGCCTACACTTCTTGGTATGGCATAAGAGGCAGAGATCATCAAGAGCAAGAATGACCCACGAAGAGACCCCACGTACAACAATTCACCGAGCAAACACAAGAGCACTGGGCTTGGTTAGAAAAGGAAAATAACTACCAAGCTACCATAAGCAAGTTGGAAGCCCAGATCAGGGAAATCAAATTTGAAAACATTCTACAAACCGCCACAATTGAAGGGGAGAAAAATAGGTTAACCCAAGAAAATGAAGTTCTCCGAGCCCAGATACAGAAATTGAAAATAGCTGCTGAGAACCCAGAGAGAAGCAGAACTAATGAAAGGCTTATCAACAGTCTGAGGCATAAAATGTGCAGCTATGGGAATGATCTAGACAAAGCTGAAGAAGAACGAGCTGGAGTTCGGGCAAGATTAACAAGAAGTGCAGAGGAAAGAACAGAGTTTGTCCAGAGACTGAAAAGGAAATATGACCAAGAAGTCACAGACCTGAAAGAAAAGGTGGCCATCCTCGAGAACAAAATGACCAAACAGGCAAAAAGGTTCAAGGCATACAGGGAACAATGTTATACCATGATGGCTCAGTTGGAGGAAGGCTTGCAACAATTGCAAGAAAAGAGTCA
Organism: Nicotiana knightiana; assembly: GCA_005239525.1. Lineage (NCBI taxonomy): Eukaryota > Viridiplantae > Streptophyta > Magnoliopsida > Solanales > Solanaceae > Nicotiana > Nicotiana knightiana. The sequence continues at coordinate 99,868 of ML426829.1, read as the reverse complement.
TAAGGACGCCCAAATTTTAGAGGCTAGGTCTCAACAGATCGGGCGCTTACTCCAGGAAAAGGGCGTTATCAGGCGGAGGGTCAGAGAAATTGCGGATTATATTGTCACAAAATGCCAAGAGTGTGAAGATATGACTCAGACCACCTTCTGCTCGGCAGTAATGATATTCGTCCACAAGATAATGGACGACCTACACCGCCTCCAGCAAGGTTTGGTACATAAGCCCGTGGCAAGACCGAATGATGTCCCGCGGGCCCCTGGAGCAGTAGAGGCACTTATGTATTTTGATGTCCTTTTCGAGTCTGTATTTCATTTTCCTGTTTGAGTCTACTTTAAGTCTTTGTAGTTTCTTTAAAATTCCCAAGAAAATATGTTGGAGTCTTTGTAATGAATGAAAGCTGAAAGTTTTTTCCAAATGAATGAAAATTCGAAAATGTTTATTTCCTTTGGTATTTATTGCATGAACTACGCGATGATCTGGTCCACATAGGATTCGATCATAACCATAAGAAAGGGAACCGAGCAAGGAATAAAAGGACGGAAATAATAACAAAGGAAAGAAAAGTTCAAAACCTAGAAATAAAGCCGTGATGAAATACACAACTGTTGCAAAGACATATAGAAAAGCATTTAATTGCTTAGGTGCATTGCATACCCCAAACATGCGATTGCCTATGTGATAAATGTTTCAACCTAACATTTTGTTGGTTCGATCTTAAAGGTATTTTTAGGTGGTTGGTTTTGCGGTAACCTGGCTTCCCATCCTTACTTCACTAGATCAAAAGGGAGCATAGAAATGACGTCTGAAAGTCACTTGCCAATCGTCAACTCTTCCGTGGAAGACCTAAATCCAGCCATCCCAACATCTGAGTCAGCAACAGCTGAAGAAAACACGACTCTGCGTTGTCGCATGCTGGAAATGTGGGACGCATGGTCCAATAGTAGGGAACCGCCCAGTACCATCCCGGGTTTCCAGGAGATAATTCCCAGCGCAGGCGGGACATCCAACATCCCCATAAGTTGTCCAGCCACGCTGTTTGGATATCCAACTATGTCAGCTCACTTTGCCGGAATGCCTTCTGAGGTTCGCCCCCAGGCCCTATTTTCTGGTGTGTCTTCCAACATCTTCATCGCACCACCAATCTCTGCCACGGCTCCACCGACTATCTCTGGGCCAAGTTTCGAGCCACCAGCATTCACATTCCAAACACCGTCCGTCCATCTGGATACCACTCATGTTACTCTCAATGCATACCCCCAACAAACTCAGTCTGAGGTCACTTTGGGACAATATAAGAAAATCCCCGAGCACGAAAAAATAGCCCGGAAAATGAAGAGTATTGAGCAGAGCCTCAAGAATATACATGGGTTGAGCGGGCAGAAAAGCGTCTCCTATGCAGATTTTTGCATATTCCTGCACGTCCACTTGCCTCTTGGGTTTAAAACCCCCAAGTTCGAAAAATATGACGGACATGGGGACCCCATAGCTCATCTAAAAAGGTAATGCAACCAGCTCCGGGGAGTAGGTGGGAAAGAGGAACTTCTCATGGCATATTTTGGAGAAAGCTTGACGGGAATTGCATCAGAATGGTACATGGACCAGGATATATCCCGCTGGCACATATGGGATGACCTGGAACAGGACTTTGTCCGGAAATTCCAATACAATGTGGACATCGCTCCCAATAGGAACTCACTATCCAATTTAAAAAAGAAACCCTCAGAGAGTTTCAGAGAATACGCCATCAAATGGCGCGAGCAAGCCTCTAGGGTCAAACCTCCGATGGATGAGGTTGAAATGGTCAGTGTCTTTCTACAAGCACAGGAAGCTGATTACTTCCAAAATATGATGTCCGCCATGGGATAACCATTTACGAAAGCAATCAAAATTGGAGAAATGGTCTAAAAACGAGTCGTATCCTAAGCCAATCTGCCATAAGAGCAACCTCTCAGGCCATCCAAAGCGGATCCGGGAGTGCAGCCAACATAAAAAAGAAAGAAGAAGGGGCCATGATGCTTTCCGATGTCAGGAAGCCTCGACAATACCCACGTCCATTTCACAAAGCTTCCCAACATTACTATCCTCACCAAGACGCAGCTTATGCTACGCCCCCTTTTCCCTATGCGGTAATGAACGCTCAGCCGCATCCCAAGCCGCAACAACAATACAATCAGAATAGAGCTCCACCCCCGAGAAACAACCATCCTCCCCCAGCTAGATATAATCCACGCCCTCCCCAAAACTACTCGTAAAACACCTACCCTCGTGAACCACCAAGGAGACCTAACTTCACTCCTATCGGGGAGCCGTATTCAAGCCTCTTCCAAAAATTAGTCCAGATGGGGCTTCTACAACCCGTACCTCCGACCAGGCAAAACCCAGCATCAGCATCATACAAGCCGGGAACCAATTGTGCCTACCATTTCGGAGCAGGAGGGCATGACACAGAGGAGTGTTGGACCTTCAAAAGAGTCGTGGAAATCCTTATAGAACAAAAGAAAGTGGTGTTAAGGGACGAAGAATCTCCCAATGTGATGAACAATCCACTACCCACTCACAATCATGGGCCTGTCATCGGCATGATTTGCGAGGACCAAGATTTTGATCCAGCTCTAAAGGCCATTATCACCATTGGAGATGTGGAAAGAAATCCCAAGGCGGCACCCAAACCAGTCAAAGAGATGAAGAAGAGTAACCCCGTCCCCTAGGTTATGGAGGAGTCTGAGACCGAAACAAATAGGGGACCCTCTAAAGACGTTGTTCTTTATATCCTCAAGGCACCCAGGAAGGAACAAAGTGTGTCGAGCCCTCCCAGAATGTTACAATTCAACAAGGCAATGATGAACGGCCCAAAAATGTACATGCCGAAGGGGATGTATGTGGCGCGGGGGCAAATAATTTCACCAAGGCTGAATGAGCCCGTAGTTATTAGCCGCGCGTCACAGACTCCCATGAAGAATACTACTGCCGTCCCCTGGAATTACAACAAGACGATGGTGACGTACAAAGGAAAATAAATTACTGGGGAAACAGGTGATATAACTCATCAGAGAAATACCTCGACCTGGAAGAACTGAACAAGAGCATGCAGAAACGTTTTTTGCCTAAAAGGCCGATCAGTGCCGGAGAGGCAGAAGAATTCTTCAAAAATATGAAAACCGCTGAATACGCCATAATTGAGGAGCTCAGAAAATCCCCCACTCAGGTCTCACTTCTATCCTTGCTGGTAAATTCAAACGAGCATCAGAAAATCCTGATCAAAACACTTAACGAAGCATATATTACAGCCGAGACCACAGTTGAGCAAATGGAAAGAATGTCAGAGCGATTTTTCGAAATCAACCGGATCTCATTTAGCAAGAATGACTTGACCCCAGAAGGGGCTGCCCACAACAAAGCTCTCCACCTAACTGTTAAATGTGAAGGTTACTATGTGAAAAGAGTTATGATGGACGGCGGATCTGGGGTTGATATTTGCCTTCTCTCGACCCTACAAAGAAAGGAGATCGGGACTGAGAGAATTAGGCCCAACAATGTGTGCGTCTGCGCATTTGATGGTATCAAGAGAGACACGATCGGGGAGATTGATTTGATCTTGACAATCGGCCCTGTAAATTTTGAAGTGACATTCCAGGTCATGGATATGGATACTTCCTACAATTATCTCCTGGGAAGGCCTTGGATCCATGCAGCAGGGGCAGTGCCATCTACTCTCCACCAGATGGTTAAGTTCGAATATGAAGACCAGGAAATTGTGGTCCACGGAGAAGACGAGCAATCTATTTACAGGGACCCATAAGTCCCCTGCCTGGAAGCAAGAGAAGGCAGCGAGCACATAGTCTACCAGTCTTTCGAGATTGTGGTTGTGGACCATCATGAGGAAGGAACCCCGTGCTCTCAACCCTTCCTATCAAACGCATCAATTATGGTCGCTAACGACATGATTAAACATAGGTACACACCTGGAAAAGGGCTCGGGGTGTCCTTGCAAGGCATTAAAAAACCTATCACCTTGCCTACTAATAAAAAGTTCTTTGGCATAGGGTTTCAAGCTACTCCCGACGATGAACAATGTGCTGATCAACGTAAGAAAAATGGTTGGGTATTGCCTTAGCCGATCCCACACATCACCGCATCATTTGTTAAGCCAAAATACGTGGAGGAAGAGGAAGAGGCGTTCACGGCCGAAGTAATCGAAGAAATATACGGAGCAATGAGATAGATGTTGTATGAGGCCCAACCAGAAGAAGGCTCCAGCACTGCCGAAGTACAGTATATAGGGCCTGATGCCAAGTTGCAAAACTGGAAGGCTACTCCATTCCCCCTCAGGCAGGAGTCCTGGTAGTTTAGATTTTGCCATCCTTTCTGCACTATGAGTTATTTCAAGGTGTAACTCAAGTGTTTTTAATTTCTTTCCTTTTAAATTCCGATGTAAACCCTTCTATGTTCAAATTCAATGATATGAAATCAAAATGATTTTTGTTTATTTTTCTTATTTTTTCAGTCCTAATAATGAAGCCTTAAAATACATGACATGCTGGCGGACTTCATGCTCTGATCTTAATACGCCGTCTAACCTCGAAATAATGAATCAAGAAACAAAATATGACGAAGAAGAGGCTTTTAGTGAAATAAATCGAGAATTGGAACAATTCGAGAAAAGCCTAAGCCAAACTTAAGCGAAACAGAACCCGTTAACTTGGGCAATGAAGAGGAGATTCGAGAAACCATGATAAGCGTCCACACGGATGAAAGGACTAGGGACGCTTTGATTCAACTCCTATTTGAATTCAAAGATGTGTTTGCTTGGTCCTACGACGACATGCCCAGACTAAGGATGGACTTGGTGGTACACAAATTGCCAACCTACCCCGATCATCCACCTGTCCAACAAAAGCAGAGGAAATTTAAAACAGACATGAGTGACAAAATCAAAGAAGAGGTCGCTAAACAACTAAAGGCTGGAGTAATCCGAGTGGTCCAATACACCACCTGGCTGGCCAATGTGGTTCCAGTGCCTAAAAAGGACGGAAAGGTCCGAGTATGTGTCGACTA